>CM055611.1:10414860-10681956 GCA_029379385.1 Quillaja saponaria | reverse complement strand
GGACTCTTGATCGGGACGAAAATCAGCAGTCCATTTAAACACACACATAGGGTACTTTTGAATGTACCATTAGATCTACACCATAACCTTTGACAACCCTCCTCATTCAACATTTCAATAAGCACATGTTTATAATCTAGTCAAACCAACAGAAACTGTTGCAGGACAATCCAATGGAAGCAGATGCCTTACTGATCTCCCTCATAGGGGTCGACCATGAGAAAACTTACCAACCTAGGTGAATTTGAAAGGAGCAGCAAGAACTTTTCAATCTCTTGACTAGTGAATTGAATAGCGGGCACTCTTTTAAACATAGAAATTGGTTTATATGAGAAGGGCACATTGCTGGGTGGGCAGTTATGTTGAAGGTGGTGGTTGTGGTGGCTACAAAGTATGATCTAGGCTAGGGTTTGAGGATGGTTCTAGGGCTGCAAAGAAAGGAAAAGGAAAGTCCCAAAGGCTACAAAGAATGAAGGTGATTTTGAGTTTGAGATGATAGCTCCCTACAAGCTTTTTCAATTGACGGAAACATGGTGGAAAGTAAGCTCAATACCTATAGAGCTTAGGCATAGGGAAGATCTTGGAGCAAAACTTGAAGAACGACTGCCATTGGTGGTGGCCTAGGCCGCCCCATAGCGGTGAGGGACACCTAAACCACCAAAAAAAGGGAAACTTAGAAGCTGTAGAGAGAAACTAATACACTCATATTATTCTATCTTTTTAGTACCCTATTCCTAGTCTTTTATGCATATTTTATATCTTACTTTAATTTACTTCTCTAGTTTTGTAGAAAACTGTGCTTGTAGACATAAAGAGTAAAATGTAGCTAAAGGGAGCATTTGAGCATGTAATGGAGGTAAGAAGAATGAGCACATTGAGACAAATCTATGAGTTGATGAAATGCAAATCCTAATTGGACTAGGAATCCTAGTGGTAATTAAGCATGGCAATGAGCTGAGTTGAACTAGCTTGTGAACAGTTTGTGAGCTACTAGTTAAGTGCTCTGATCAAGCTAGACTCATTTTTTAAATGAGCCGATCTTGGCTTTATTTTGAGCTCGTTTATAAAACTAGCCGAGCTCAATCTTTCCAAAGCTCAACTTGTGAGTTGGTTCGTTTAATATTATTTAATAAATTTTTTATTATTTATATACATAAAACTAACATAAATTGTTTCTTGGTTTAGTGGTAATTTGCACAAACACTTACTAAGTAGTCTTGGGTTCAATTCTCCTTGCCTACAAACTTTTTTTAGAATTTTCAAAAAATCTGCAAGAGCCTTTAACGAGCCGAGCCAAGCTTGAATATTTGATCACGAGCCTAAAACGAGCCGAGCCAAACTTGAATATTTGATCATGAGCCTAAATCGAGCTTGAGCTTGCCCAAAGCTTGGCTCGTTGACAGCCCTAGTGGTAATAAAGGATTTCTACATTAGGAATCAAACTTTGGCAAGGAATTTTATATGGTTCAAGATAGAAAGAAGATCACAAGATCAGATTAGAATATTCAAATTTTGGATAAAATAGGAAGTGCATATATGATTAAGGAATTAGCTATTAAGTAAGAAAGACTCCTTCTTGTTTAGGAGTCCTTACCACCCCTATACTCTATAAATAGGGAAGGTATAGATCTGATTGAGAAGTACCTTTACATGCACTTTTCTTCTTCTCTCTCAAAATATTTTCTTTTCAATTAATGATGATGCTAGCTTAATTTTTTGTTCAATTGCAAGAGGTAAGTAACCTTGACTTATGAAGCAACTATGAGAATTTGTTTTTAAGAGGAAATCTGATGTTATACACAAAAGCAAGTATTCAAGTTTTTTTGGTTAATTGCTTAATGAGTATGTGTTTTAGCTTGTTATGATGTAGACATGATAGGTTAATACATGTAATCTGATGCTAGTTAATTGACTAATGTCTTTGCATGGCTAATTAACAAGAGTAGTAAAAGTAGCCCTTGAATTAAATCTGAGTGTTTCCTGGAAAATCGGATCTAGACTAAGTTAATGCCGCTTGTGTGTTAATTTTTTAGAATCAGTTGCACCTATCTAGTTCATGATGCTTTATCGTAATTCAATCCATAATGCTTAATGAGGGTTATTATGTGATTAGTGTTAGTTATTCCGTTTGACCTAATTAACAAAGAGGTAAGGATAGGTAGGAAAGACTTGTTTCCATGGTTGATTTGCATGCATATGTGTATATTTAGATTGCTATTTGTTTGTTTTCAATGATTATTCCTCATGAATCTAGCGAAAACTTCTTTGCAGTTGAGTCTTATAAATCTTTTGTTGTTTTCTACCGAATATTGTTTTTGCATTTAGAATTTAATTCTATTGTTTTTCTTGCTTGCTTAACTATTTTAAATTAATTTAGATCAAAGATCAACAACCCATTTATTTACTTTGCTGTTTTGAGTGCATATTAACTAAGTTTGCATATTTATAGCATATTATCATAACAACCTATTTTAGAACTTCATTCATTTTTATACATCTGTTTTGTTTTATATTTTCTTGCATTAGCTTGATTTACTTTTATTGTTCATTACAGCTTAGGATTTATACTTGAACTGCTTGTGCTCTTTTGCTTTAGTTCAATTTAATTAAATGAGAACTATTTGCTTGAGTTGAATTTGATTAACTTCATTGTTTCTCTCTGGGAACGATACCCTACTTAGTATACTACAAATATAGTTAGGTAGGTTTTAATTTGGTGAACATCAGTGATTCATTAGAAACCCTAGCAGAGAGTTTTTTTATGAAGAGCAAGTTGAGGCAATCAATCGAGCTCCACCACAAAGCCCAATTGAAAGGGTCAATCCTAGAATACGTGTAGTGAGAGATTACATCAAATCAATCACACAAGTAGAGTTTGAGTCACAAAAAGGACATTGTTTGGCTTTCAAATTGAAGGAAGAAATCACACCAATCCACGAACAAGTTTAAAACATGGCCCTTCGACAACCTCGCACTCTTAAGGTGCTTATCACTCCTGATCTTGACCATTAACCTTTCTGCATTAATTTTCCTAATATTGATGTTCCTTTTGAGCTTAAATCTGGTCTTATTCACTTACTTCTTACCTTTCATGGTCTTTTAGGTGAAGATCCACATAAACATCTCAAGGAATTCCATTTAGTGAGCTCGAGCATGAAACAAAATAGTGTGATCGAGGAGCAAATCAAACTTTAAGCATTCCCATTCTCCTTGGGTGATGCAGCTGAGGAGTGGCTATATTACATTCCCTTTGGCTCAATAACTAAGTGGATTGAGATGAAGTTGCTTTTCTTGGAGAAGTATTTTAATGCATCACGTGCTACAAATATAAGAAAGGAATATGTGGAATAAGGCAATACCATGGTGAAACCTTATGAGTATTGGGAAAGATTTAAGAAGCTGTGTGCTTGTTGCCCCCATCACCAAATCTATGATCAACTCCTCATCCAATACTTCTTACTAGGGTTTGATGCCATAAACCATTTTATCTTCGAGTCAAAGGGGCAAACTGTCAAAGGACTTACTTAACCCTCAACGGACTACATGGGTTAACAGATGCCCCAACTTGGTTTCTTGGGTTTAACTCCTCAACTTTGAAGATTAATGAACAGATAGCTTAAGACTATTATCACACTACCAACCTTTAAGGTTACTGGCTCTGATTCCATAAGGGCAATTTAGCTCACATAGACAAAAACACAGACAAAACACACATAACACATGCAAATAGCTCCAATAAGATTCAGCAGCCCAGATTAATCATTAAAATTTAAGAGTAGAAGAAAACTTACATAAAAACATATTCTTTATTACAGGTACAAGGCATAGGTACAGAACTTGTTCACAGGTACTATTTGACAACAGCAGCTACAGGAACAACAGGTACAAGTCCACTATTACAAGCTTGAAGCTTTCACTCGTATTTTACAAAACACTCAAACTACTCTAAAATTTTCAAACTTCTGATTTTCTAGTAAACTTCAAAACTTATGAAGCTATAGAGGGCAAAGGCCCTTAAATAATAATCCTAGCATAATTGCCTAAGAGATAAGGCTAATAAAAGCAGATTCCTTGAGATAAGGTTTATCCTTCTATCTGGGCACGTGTCCTGGATGGATTGGATTGGAGTCGGTCCGCCAGATAGAAAGGGAATATTTTAAATCGTTTTCTTTTAAGAATTTTGACTTCAAGTCACTGAAAGCATTCTTTTCTTTTAGAAAAGGATGACTTTTGTTTTATGAAAAGTAGATTCCTTCTCCTTTTAGGAAAGTAAACTTTAGCTTTATGGAAAAAAAAAATATTGATGAGATTCTTCATCCAAAAAATCTTCTGCTTCTTCGTCCAGAGGGTCTTATGAGTCCTGGAAATAGGCTGGGTCATCTTGACTCATCTTAGAACTGTTATCTTCAAGGATTTTTAGGAGCTTCTTTTGAATATCATCTTTACAGAGGGAGGCTAATAAGCCTTTCAACATATCAAGAACCTTTTTATTCTCATTAATATAAGGTGTTTGAGAAGAAGCTTTAGATCTTAAGATCCCTAGCTTTTGAAAATTATAAAGGTTCTCTTCGAAATTAGAGAAGTTATCCCACCATTTAATTTAAGTTCTACGAATTAACCAGGGGACTGATTGATTAATCCCAAAGGCAAAAGAAGAACATTCTTTTATAATATATTCCTATTTAACAATCCATGGGAGCTGATAATAAGCTGTAAACATAATAATTTTGTCTTGAGGATCCAGAGAATGATTATTCTCACAGAATCTTAACCATTAAAGATGAACATATTTAGGTAGGGATATAGGAAATAATCCCCAAGAAAAGTACCATGTTTTCAACCGCTGAAGAAAAGTAGTGGGTGAAGGTTCTTCATTGAGGGTGAACCTAAGAAACTAGCTGTGCTTTCTTGCTTTGTTTTCAAATAAAAGCAAGTTTTTCCCATGCAGCCATATAATCAAAATAGTATATAGCCGAGGAAATATTCTTCTGTCTTTGATTTGTTTTTGACTGGTATAAATCCATACGCTATTCTTCTGGCTTCATCACTTTATAAATGATGATTTTTGAATAAGCCCATTCTGACCCTGCTCAAATCCCAGGTTTGTGAGAAATTGATTATATGTCCACAGGAATATTTAAATAGAATAAAATATTCATGGGTTCCAATTCAGGAGGAAGATGATTATTGAGAAATGGGCTATCTCATATGGTGCTAAATTAGCATACCTTTTCTCAATTGGTGCTATCTTTTTATAAGATAGTGGAATATATGGGTATTTGAAATCCTTGGTAATTACAAGGAAGGGCTAACTCATAAGCCTGATCACTTAAGAAATCTTTATCAGTCTCCTCAGGATTAGGAGTGGAAAAATTTATTTTTACAAGAGTATTTAGAGAGGTCATAACGCCTTTTCTTTTAGGATCCCTGCAAAAATTCTCTAGTTAGAAAGTCAGGCAAATAATTAGATTCTCCTTTAATAAATTCTATATCAAATTCAAAAACAGAAAGGATTCCTTGCCATCTAGCAAATATCTGTTTAGATGCTATATTTTTAACATCTTTAAGAAGGATATCCTTAGCAGACTTGCAATCTATTCTTAATAAGAATTTTTTATTTAACAGGTCAGATTCAAACTTAGCAATGCACATGACTATGGATAATATTTCCTTTTTTATACTAGAATAATTTTGCTGTGCACCTTTCCAAGTTCCTGAAGTAAATCTAACCAATTGCTCATTATTAGCAATTTTTTGTATAAGTATTCCTCCATATCCTATTTCGGAAGCATCTGTTTCAACCATTTTAAATGCATCTGGATGAGGAATATAAAGACATGGGAGTTCTTTTACTCTTTGTTTTATCCTCTTAATTGCTTCTATAAAATCATTATTCCATTCTAGAGGATTGCTTACTAATCGTGCAAATAATAATTTGCAATCTAAAGCTAAGTCCTTGTAAAATTCTCATACATAATTTAGGCTCCCTAAGAATCTCTACAATTGTTGTTTTTCCCTTATTTCATTAGGGAATTTATCAGCAAATTGTATAGCTATATCAATAGGTATAATAGAACCTTTATGAATATTGTTTCCTAAAAAATGTAAAGCAGTTTGAAATATTTTTTCCTTCTCTGTAGAAATTGCTAATCCTGCCTTCATGACAGTGTTCAAAAATATATTGAGATGTTTAAAATGTTTTTCAATAGAAGGAGAAAAAACTAAAACATCATCAATATAAACAATTATAAATTCATGATAAGAAGTAAAAATATCATTCATAATGTTTTGAAATTCAGATGGAGCATTTTTTAATCCAAATCATAATGCCCAAAAGGTACAGTAAAGGCAGTTTTGTACCTATCATGCTCAGTTATCTGAATTTGCCAATATCCAGATTTCATATCAAATTTAGAAAAGATCTTAGCGTCATAGAGTCTGTTTAACAAATCCTTTTTATTAGGGATTGGATACCTAATCCATCTTAAGGCTTTATTCAGAGGTTTGTAATTAATTACTAACCTCAGGACTCCTCTTTCTAATTCAGCTGCATTTTCTACATAAAATGTAGGGCAACTCCAGGGATTGTAGATTTTTCTAATTAATCCCTTTTTTAGTAGCTCTTCAATTTCTACTTTACAAATTTCTAAGTGCCTAGGACCCATGGCTATTGGTCTAGCCTTAGTAGGTATTTGCTTTTCTGAGAAATTGGGTTCATAAGGCAATTCATATGCTGTTTTCTATTCCAAAAGGCATTAGGAATTTCAGCACATATAGTTTGTTCAATTTTATGTTGAAATTTATTAATTTCATCCTGAAGCTTAGAAGATTTTAATTGTTGCTTAATCCTCTTATATTAACATTTAGAGACATAAGAAAATTTTCTTTTCTTTTAATTGTATCTTTCATAAGATTGATTTCATGCATTCGAGGTTCTTCTACAAATTCAAATTTAATTTGTCTACTATTTACTGTAGTTTCTACCCCTGATTCGTCTATCTTAGAAATAGGGAATAACATGTGCAAAAAAATGGTTTCCTAGAATCACTCCCTGTGCTAAGCCTTTGACTAGAACAAAGGGTACCAGAAAACATACCTTATTATTACAGACTGCCGCATTTGACAATTTGTAGTTTATAATTAGACGATTTCCATCCGCAGCATGGAGTATTTGTGTAGTTTTCTGAAAATACTTGGATGGGACTAGTCCTTCAATAATACAATTCAAATTTGCTCCTAAATCTATTTAGGCGACAAACTAAAAACTGAATTCATTATTCACAACTACAGTTATTTTAGTAAACCATTTTTGTGCTATGACTAGATCTACAGCACAAATCCATCCTTCTGGATCATTAAGGATATTTACAATTCCTCCTTTAGGTTCCTGTATTATTATACCCTTTCCTCTGTTTTCAGGTTCTGGATTTTTTGTTTCTTTTGATGATTCCCATTGAAGATCTTGGAACTGATCTTCATCTGATTCTTCAAGATTAGAAACTCTTTGTTTTAGAGTTCTTACTTCTTCTTTTATTTTATTAATTTCTGATTTTAAATTAGCAATAGTTGGTTCCTTTATTATTGAACTTTTACCCTTGTTAGACATTTGAATATAGTTTTCTAACTGTATTCTTCTTTCTTTAGGGTCTAAAATTTTATCAATTAAGTCTAAAATTAAACTTTCTTCTTTTGATAAGACATTAATACTAAGGTTGTTTAATCCTATAGTTTTTAGGATACATTCGTCACAGTCATTATTAGAACAACATTTTGATTTTTCAGGCTATTCTGACTCAAAGTTGTAATCATTTTTTGACTTTTCTAGACTCGAATCTGATTTATATTGCTCTATTATAAAAGCATTCAATTGTTCCTTTTCTTCGTCAGAATCTTCTAACAAGATTTGACATAAGGATTTCTTTAAACCTTATTTAAACCTTCATCAATTTGAAGAGCATTTATTTTGGAAGTGACCTGGTTTTCCACATTTATAACATATAGGAACTTTTTTGTAATTAGTTTCTTTGACTAATGGTTTCTTACTAGGTTCATAATAACCAGTTTTTGTCTTTTCATTTCTTTTATATTGTTTTCTCTTATAAGGTTTATTAGAGAATTTCTTTTGATATTTATGAGTCCTTTTTAGACTGCTTAAATTGATTGCTTGTGGGATATCCAAATTGTTCACAAAAGTTTCCTGAAGCTCTTTTCCCACTTAATTTTTCTTTGTCAATTTGCCGTTTTAGCCTAATATCATTACATAATGATATCCCTTCTGATACAACCTAGGAAGCTAACTCTCCATAAGTATAGCTACTGTATGGTATATTACCACCATGCTTATCTTTTAGTTTGTTTCAAATTTTATCAGCAAACAAAGTTAGGAGACTTGCTAAGAACTTTTCTTTCCAAAAGTCAACTTGACTGTCTGGTCTTTGATAAACTCTAGACAAAAACACATCTTTGTACCACTTGAAATGAGATAGATCTAGACACTTAAGATTAATCAGTTGTTCATGTGATCTATCTAACCTAAGCATATTAGTTCCTACAAAGTGGTTTATAATTGTATAAATTAATGTGTTAACTATATCAGTAATCAAATTTCATTTTCCTGTTTTACAGAATTAAAGATCTCTTGTTTAGAGATGTCTGACAGGTAGAAATCCCACCAACCTAACAATTGTCCTGTAAACCCACTAATTATGGCTAAGGCTATTTCCCTATCAGTGTTACCATTGGACCTACATGCTATAACATACATTAGCATGTGTTTAGTTGTTTGGAGAATTTGATATTCTGCCAGTCCATCTATATTCCATTCTACTATGGACTTGCCATCAAACTGGACCCTATCTTGAATCGTATTATCTTCGTACTGAAGATTTAACGGTGAGGGCCTTGGGTAGTACATTTTAGATGGGGCAGTTGGAATTATCTTATTCCAATGAAGTTTATTAACTTCTAAATGCGAGTCTTTTCTTAATGGCTTTTCCTAATTTTGACTCAGCATATTGACACTTTTCTTTTCAAATATATTCAGATTCTGTAACCTGTTGACTAATTCATCCACAAAGTTTTTATCATTTATTCTTGATTCTTTTATGAATTTCAGATTAACTTCTGGTGGAGGCTTCATCATAATTGGATCTATCTTAGTACACTCTTTACTAGAAGATCCTGAAGTCTGAGGAATTAATTGCTGGGATGACTTTTTCTGAATTAGAAAATTTTCTATCCTTGAGAACTGTTTTCCTAAGGATTGAAGAAATAAATTTGTATAATTATTTTGGTTGGATATTTCAACCAAGGCACTTGACGTGGATGCTTCTTTTGGTATAGCTGAATAAGGATTAACTATTATTTCACCTTTAGATTTTTTGACTGAAAGTGTTGACTCTAGGGGATGAACTGCTGCTATTTTCTTTCTCTCCCTGGTTAAAAAGTTTTGATAAGAAGTTTCTAAAACATTAACGAACTTAGGATCCTCAAAATTAGGCCAATCTTTTTTGTGGAACCTAAAGGCTCGTTCAAGCCACTTGAAGAATGTTGGCTTTTAATGGAATTTTTCCATATACTGCTTATGCATAGAGATCCAATAATCTCTTTCTTTTTCATTAAAAGTTGTATAAAACCATTTGTGTTTAATGGTAAATGGGCGTAACGACTCTGTAGAGGATAACATGCATACGCTATATCCCATTTCAAAAGGTGTTGGTGAATTATTTCTTAAGGGTGATTTTAACCCTAACTTTGAAGGTGTTTCAACCTGGTACTGAGGGTGACTAACCTGATCTTTAGATTTTATTATTCCCTCAATTACTTGTCTTCTTTCAGTTTCAGTGGTAGGAATTAAAGACGTAGACCTCCTTCTAGAAGACTCTTTAATCTTTCTGTTTGTAGAGAATTTTATCTCCACATCCCCGTCAGTATATTCAACTACTAATTCTAGGTCTCTAGACTCTATTTTCTTAGGAGGAATTCCTTGGTCAATTTTCCAGGTTTTTGGAAGATTTACCTGATCCCAAGTGATTGTCTTGGGTACCACCATATTGGTCTTAGCTGGATTAGCTATAAAAAGTGTGGTTTCACCTCTTTTTGACTCAATCTTAGCATTTGGAGCCATAGTGTTCATTACCTTGTAATAAATCCTTATATTAGAACTACATTCTCAGATCCTGGTAACATGTCAAAACCATAAGACTGAATATTTAGGGTTAATGCAATCATTATGTTTTGATCAATTATGGATATTGAAAAATTAGGATAACAACTAAAGAAGATAGGACCATCACAAAGACTTGATTCTATACACCCTAATAAGGAGTCTAACAACTTATTGTGTCTCTTGTCCCTAACACATATAAGGGCAGAAGTATTTAGTCCAAATATGGTCAAAGGTTTTAACGCCACTTGAACCATTCCTATATGAAGATATTTAAATTTCTTTTTATGTTCTTCTATTAATTTAGAAGAAAAGAGTTTGAATGTATCTTGACCTTCTCTTAAGGGAATAGACTCTTCCATAGTTTTAATTATATAGTCTTGTTTTAGACTAAAATTACCTTTCCTATAAATTTGTCTATCAGAAGTTTGAGGAAGATTCCAGTTTTGAAGTTCTTTTTCGATATTTTCTACTAGAATAACTTCTTTATTATTCCTAAACAAGTTATTAGAACTAGAAGAATTAACAGAGTTTGATACCATAAGGGGAATTCGGCTTAGGATTTATACTTGAACTGCTTGTGCTCTTTTGCTTTAGTTCAATTTAATTAAATGAGAACTATTACTTTAGTTGAGTTTGATTGACTTCATTGTTTCTCTTTGGGATCGATACCCTACTTAGTATACTACAAATATAGTTAGCTAGGTTTTAATTTGGTGAACATCAATGATTCATTAGAAACCCTAGTAGAGAGTTTTTTTATGAAGAGCAAACTGAGGCAAAAAAAAGGACATTGTTTGGCTTTCAAATTGAAGGAAGAAATCACACCAATCCAAGAACAAGTTTAAAACATGGCCATTCGACAACCTCGCACTCTTAAGGTGCTCATCACTCCTGATCTTGACCATCAACCTTTCTGCATTAATTTTCCTAATATTGATGTTCCTTTTGAGCTTAAATCTGGTCTTATTCACTTACTTCTTACCTTTCATGGTCTTTTAGGTGAAGATCCACATAAATATCTCAAGGAATTCCATTTAGTGTGCTTGAACATGAAACAAAATGGTGTGACCGAAGAGCAAATCAAACTTTGAGCATTCCCATTCTCCTTGGGTGATGCAACTGAGGAGTGGCTATATTACATTCCCTTGGCTCAATAACTAAGTGGATTGAGATGAAGTTGCTTTTCTTGGAGAAGTATTTTCCTGCATCACATGCTACAAATATAAGAAAGGAATATGTGGAATAAGGCAATACCATGGTGAAACCTTATGAGTATTGGGAAAGATTTAAGAAGCAGTGTGCTAGTTGCCCACATCACCAAATCTGTGATCAACTCCTCATCCAATACTTCTACTAGGGTTTGATGCCATAAGAAAGAAACGTAATTGATGCCATAAGTGGAGGGGCATTAGTTGACAAAACACCCAAGGCTGCAAGGCAATTAATATCCAATTTGGTTTCCAATTCGCAACAATTTGGAATTCGCATGGATTCACACTCCAAAAAAATAAATGAAGTAAGTATCTCTAACCTTTTCAAGGAAAAGACTAAGGCATTCCATGACAAAATGATTTCGAGAAAAGAATTTCAAATTGGGCAAAAAGTTCTCTTATTTCACTCACGAGTGAAGCTCTTTCCAAGTAAGTTATGTTCTCGATGGATTGGACCCTTTGTTTTTACTAATATCTTTCTTCATGTATAGAAACAAGCTAAGTGTTCAAGGTGAATGAATGGGCAACGGTTGAAACCTTTCTCTGAAGGTTTTAAGGAAGTGATTGTAGAGAAGGTTGACTTGGCCGAACCTACATTAGATTGATGAGCATGGAGTCAAGCCAAAGACATTAAACAAAGGTGCTAATTAGGAGGCAACCCAACAAAAAAGAAAAACATAAACCAGATTTGCTTTCTTCTTTCTTTTTTCTTTTCGTCCTCTACTTTTGTACATGCATGATTTTTCTTCTTTTTCTTACTTTGATGTCTACACATGCATTTATGTGTGTTTCCTTTTCTTTTGCATTTGAAACCTTAAGTGTTTAGCTTTGTCTTTTGATCTCCCAAGAGTTGATGAGAATATGTATATTATAGTGAGATAAATTGAATGGATTATCTTGCAATTTTGAGCTTACATGGTTTAAGGATTAACTTTGAAAGCTTGTCATGCTGACTTAGTAGTTTTTTTACCTTTGTAAGCTTTTGAGCATTCAACAAGCCTTCTTTGTTGTGTGTTATTCATTCAATGTGCAGTGCATCTTTAGAACTTGCTTCATATCTTGTTAAGATTACATTTAAATTGCATGTATGCATGAAAGTGATAAAGGCACTTAGGATTTTTAACCACTTGAGCCAAGAAAAGCCACCCTTATACATGATGATTTGCTAGTGAGCCAATTTTGAGCTTATTTATCAATTTTCTTTTAACCCATGTTTGTGAACCTAAACCTTTCATATGTTCCGTTTTTCCCTAGCCCCTTAATAGTAGAGCATGTGTACCTTATTATGAACATTGGCTTATGGTTGGAATTCAAGCCATGGCGCTGAGAAGCTACAGCCATTGCACTAGGATGATTCCTAATTTGAATTGAAGTGAAATTGAGTGTTTTTAAGCCTATAAAAGGGGTCTACCTTGAGAACTTAAGAGACACAAGTCAGCAATGTTTTTCTGGAGTATTAAAGCTTATCAAAGGTGTAAGGAAACAAGAGGAGCAAGGATCATAAGAGCTTGAAGATCGACAACCTTCATAGCTTTCTCCATTTCTACTCCTTCTTTACTTTTATTGTATTCCTTTGATGTTTATTATTGTTGAAACCATGTTTACACTAAGTAGCATAAAGTAGTTTCTTTTCTAAAATTGCAACTAGAACTCAACATGTAGCTTGATAATATTTTATCTACGGATTGCTTAGGTTTTGGTATATGATTTATCTAATTCATTTTATGTTTAATGCTTCTAATTGAATTAGGAAGCCTAAAGAAACTTGGGAAAGGGAATTTAGGTTAAGCCTTGAATGAATTAGCACTTGCTTGAATTCAACACATGTTGAATTTGATTTATGTATAGGATAGGAATATACCTATATGTCTTGTGTAGCCAATTTAGGTCTAGTCTTAGTGAGTCTTTCTTCACTCAATTCACATAGGAATATAGTGAATTGGTTACATGAGATATTATTATAAGACATAGGAATAAGCAAGACAAGATAATAATAATTCATGTGACGTGTTGGGGGAAGTTGTTGTTCTATGTTTATCTCCAATTTAATCTTGTGTTAAGTTGCTTTTAAGTTTATCATTAAATCATATAATCTACCCAAATTTCAGTTGTTTAAATAAAATTGCGAATTTTAATACTTAGCATAATATTTGAAAACTCTTCGTGGGAATGATAGTCTACTTACTTTATATTACTTAAAGACAATAGGTATGCTTGCATAGGTAAAATCCTTATAATATATGCTTAATTTATGACTCCCCCAAAACAACAACAAGGACAAGGCAAGATCTCGATGTGTATTTTTAAGTACACATGGATATATAACTCAATGAATTTATCATACAAATACAATGAAGCAAGTGAGGAAAAATATATGACTATTAAGGATTAAAATATATAGTTATTATGGGTAGGTCAACTATAGACAATCATTACCTTAACAAAGAAACAAATAATAAGTTCATGCATTTGATTTAACAGGCTAAGATTGTAACTAACTTTCCAAAAAAAATCACAAGGTCTGCCCATCTATTTGGATGAATTAGAAGTACTGGAGGGATCGTGTCACGCTTCCATTATTATATGCATGTTCAATGATTTCAATTCCTTATTTGACAACATATACGATAATTAAATTGATTTTTCTTAAAGAAAAAAAAAATTAGAATGATCGTGTTTATAGAACCATATTAGTAATTATTTTATTTAATCGCATGTGAATATCGTATTTTTGAAAAAATAAAGTATGGATTGTCCTCGATGTTTTTTACCCTGAAGGAATGCTATTTTGGATTATAATATCAATCTTACTTAGAGAAGGTTGCTATTGCTATATATAGAAACACAGAAGAAAACGAGGTTTGTTGTAACTTTTCTTTCTCATCAAATAAGGAAACATAATGTTTTCCTGTGAAAATACTACGTATGTATTAGAGTTGGAAGCCTTGTATGACTACTAGAGTTAAATGGCCCTAATAGCATTGTTAGCTTGAAGTGGATAAATTATATAGCACAAATTTTATTACTCAAAATGGTTCACAATTATTATTTTAGCTGACACACTTTATAATTGACTGAGAACCTCTATTTATACTAACTAGATTTCGTGGCACATATATAATAGATATACATATAATTGTAAAGTACTTTTTCCTGTGTCCAGGTCATTGACTACCTGCAAATTTAGGACGAAAGCAAGGTCCCGAGTGAACCTCCAAATCCTCCAAAGCTCAAATAGAAGATGGATGAGGAGATGAATACGTTGTAGCTCCTTTATGTGAGATGTATTTTCAAAACTGGTTTCTTATGAAACAAATAAATTATTTATAGATTTACCTAACCACAGGCTACCTGAACTATTCATGTCTGCAAGTTGTAATGAAATCGCCACATGGCAAATATCAGCTTGGTTATGACACTAAGTGTACTAACATCAACTTCAAAAACAAATACTCTGAAGAGGAACAAAAGCCTTTAAGTGAAATAAAATGTTAGAACAAGAGGTTGATCACACCTATGACTGACTTCTTGCTGGTTGGTGCCTTGATAGTCTTGATTTATCCTTGTCAGGTCTAATCCTCTCTCAGCACTGGTCATGGTAATCCTTTCGTCTAGGTCAAGTCTTTTTTAAGCATTGGGTGGATCGGGTGGTCATCACTGATCATCCCCCACCACATGGCTGTGAGGGAGAGGGCATGTTAAACGATTCAGCCTCGAAAGAGACTATATAAGCAACTCTTTGTCATGTTTTTTTTATTCCATTGTTTGAGGTCTCAGAGCAAAGCTTTGTCAAATTGCTCATCTTCGAATCGAAGAGTCGGGAGAATCACACTTCTAACTGCACCTACTTCAAATAGGTACGATATTCTTAATTTGGACATTTCCTTCTATTCTTTAGAATGTCTGGTAAGACAAGCTCTCCCTTTACTCGCCCTTTAAAACATGACTGTGAGAACTACCCTCCTAAAGAAACAATAGTGCGAGGTAGTGCAGAACACTCCTACCATCTTGGGAAGGATAAATAATTTAGTCAGTTAGTCCCCCGCCCTTCTAAGCTTAGTAGCTCTGAAGATACTGAGCTAATGGTGAGGATTCAACTAAGGACGAAGCAACCACCCTACTGCTCTTCTCACCTGAACAGGAGGAGAATTCAGATGATGATGTGGCCACCTTCTACCCCCAAAAACACAACCCTTGTCAATAGGATTGAAAATACCCTATCCAATGCAAGGTTGGTGACCTTAAGGAAATTATATTTTGAACCTGTTAAGGCTAAAATTTCAAAGTTTTGTGCTTATGGTGACCGACCTCATCACTCTCGACCTAGTACATTCTGTTTTTACGAGGAGTATATATGCACCATTACCCTTTCCATCCTTTTATGGTTAAGGTCTTGAACGCGTTGGGAATTTGTCTTGCACAAGTAGTTTCCAATGGATACCGTTTCTTGATGACCTTTATTAGCATTTGTCACGAGTTGAAGATTAGACCATCTTTGACTATATTTTGCCATCTTTACACTATAAAAAGAAGTTGGGGGGTGGGTATAATTTTTTTACTTGTACTAACATATATTAGGGGCGTCCTGATAATAATAAAGAGTGGAAACCCAAATTTTTTTTTGTTGAAGTCCCCTGCCTTATTCTACATGGCTAAAGTGTCCTAAGGATCTGGCAACCCAAAAAACTTCCAAAAGAGCAAGATAAGAGGTACTCTAATATCCTAGTGTAACAGAAGTATCATCAAGGCAAGATTTTTAACACTACCATGTATAATTCGAGTGCTCAGCTAGCAGGGACCTATCAAGGCTAGCTGTTGGTCCGTTATTATATATTGGTCTTTGTCTCGGTATTGTTGCTTTGTCTCTAACTGAGTTATTTTATGTTGCAGATATGGGTCTTACTCTTACTAAGTTGTGTTATATTATAGATATGGGGTCAAAGCAATGAGAGGATGCTACCACCTCTTCTTCGGTCTAGTCATCCTTTAAAGAAGGCCCATTGCGAGAGAGACCGAGCTCAAGAGACTGGTCTTGATGGGTTTCCAATGCCAAAGGTCTCTACTCTAGAGTTTCTTAGTGCAAAGGAGAATGCGTCCTTTATTGACCTTCTCATTACAATGTATGCCATCGTTCAAGGAACAACTCTCCCAGATGATGCTGCTTTCATGAACAAGCTCCCTCTCAAGAATGCCTTAATTATAGAGCTATCTGTTGGCATCTAGGTTAGGCGACCTACCTGTGTATACTACTATCAAAATTATTTCCTTATTAACACTTCATTTTCTGCTTTGTTGTAGTCCCCCCATACCAGGCGTCAAGTTGAAAAAAACGTTAGAAGACCCAACTATTCCAATGACAATTTGGTTGGAACGATGTAGGAGAGTAAGCAGCACAAAGGTGATGAAGCACTTAGGTACCAAGGTGGAGATTTGGCTGAAGCAATGTAGAGAGCAAGATGCTGAGGTTTCCAAGCTGAAGTGTGAGGCCAAGCTAAAAGAAAATGAGATATCTATCTTGCACCATGAAGTATATGCCGCCCAAAAAGCCGTTGCTACTGCATTAGAAGACTTCAAAAATTCTAAGGAATGCGAGAGGCTGGTCTACGAGAGTGGCAGTGCTATGTACGGGAGGGGATAGGTTGGCTACCGCATATGGTTAAAGGACTAGAATCTTGCCCTAAACATCAACGAAGCCAAATGGCCTGGCAAAGAAGAGGCTGAAGAGATGGAAAGGCTTGCCAGGGACGCCCTGTGTCCCTTTGTACTAAATTTGGCAAGTTAACTTGTATTTGAATTTTTAATGTTATGAATTTCTTCACATTTATTTTAACCTTATTATCGTTTTATGTTTTACTTGTCTTCCTACTTTATTTTTAATGTTACCCTATGTTGTTGATTTGTTGGGCATGCTCTTGCGGTGCCACATGGTAGGTCACCTTATCCCATGCCTATTAAAGCTGCAAGGTTCCCCTAGGTTGAGCTCTCGAAAGCTAAAATACCTTTAAAGAGTTATTTCTCTGAGTATGGTCTGATGGATATGGCTTTAACCATTCCAGCCAACTTCTCAGGGTTTGGCTTTTAGAGTCCGTGAATGGGGACACTTCTTATGATATGGCTTGTCGACCTTTCTTGCTAGCACCTTAAGCACCAAAGGAGATCGGGTTCCCTGTTTGAAGCAAGGATTATCAAGGTAAACCTCAACCATTTGTTCCCCTTGGGTTTTAATTTGACTTGCATACATTAGAGAAGTCTATATGAAAAAGTAGATTTCTAAATACATATATTCATGTCATAATACTAAAAGAGGTGTCCTATAAAGGAAACAACTGACACTTTTATCTGAAATATTTCTTTGATTGATTGTCTCGGCTTGCTATTCGTAGAACTGTTGACATTACTCTAAGATGAGTTGTCTATCTTCTTCGAAATTGGACGTACAACCTGCACAAATGATCTAAACTAAATAAAATGACAAGCTTGAATCAAATTAAAATGATTAGTTTTCCCGACGACTGTGCCAAAATTTGATAAGTCGTTGATGTTCACCAAATTAATAACTAACTATATTTGTATTATAGTAAGTAGGGTATCGATCCCACAGAGAAACAATTAATTTAATCAAATTCAAATCAAGCAAGTAGTTCTTGTTTAATTAAATTGAACCAAAGCAAAAGAGCACAACAAGTTCAAGTATAAATCCTAAGCCGAATACTATAATGAGCAATAAAATAAATCAAACTAATGCAAGAAAATATTAAACAATACTAGTTTAAAACCTGGTACTTTTCATGGGGATATTTCCTATATCCCTACCTAAATATGTTCATCAATAGTGAGAATAATAATTCTCTTGAGCCACAAGACAAAATAATCATAATTGACAGCCTATAATAATCAACTTCCTTGGATCGTGAAATGGGAATACATAGTGAAAAACTGTTCTACTTCTGTGTTTGGGATTAATCAATCCATTCCATGGCTAATTCGAAGGTCCCAAATAAAGTGGTGGGATAATTTCTCTAATTTTGAAGATAATTTTCAAAAATTAGGAATTTTAAGATCTCGAGCTTCTACTCAAAAACCTTATTTGAATGAAAACAAAAAGGTTTTGGATATGATCAAATGCTTATTAGCCTCCTCCTCAAAAGAAGATGTCTAAAAAGAGCTGTTAAAAATCCTGGAAGACAATTGTTTTGATATGAGCCAAGATGACCCAACCTATTTTCAAGACTCTCAAGATCCCTTCGACGAAGAAGCTAAGGACTTCATTAAAGAAGGGACCCATCCCTAAAGTTCCTTTTGAAAAGTAAAGTCTACTTTTCAAAAAAGAAAAGATTCCACTTTATAAAAGTCATCAGCTTTTAGTGGAAAAGAAAATTAAAGTTTTAAAGAAAAGATTTACTTTATTAAAGTAAGATTCTTCTTTTCGTCTGGCGGTTCTACTCCAATTCATCTAGGGCACATGCCCAAACAAATTGCAGCCTCTTATCCTTAGGAATCTGCTTTGCTTATCCTTATTCTAAGGACGATAATTCTAAAGTCTATAAAAGGGAATTCGCCCTCAGAAGTCTGCAAGTTGTTCTTTGGAAGCTTTTTCTTCAGAAGTTTTTCTTAGAGTATCTGGAGCGTTTTTGTAAAATAAGTTTGAGAGTGAGAGTTTTACAAGCAAAAAATCCTCAAGCTTGTATTAAAGTGCTTATATCTTATACCCTATGATTGAGTTATGTACCTGTTGTACTTGTAGCTATTGTAAAATTGTTGTTGCCAAGCTGTACCTGTGATCGTGTTGTACTTGTGTTTGTGTCTTATATCCATAATAAAGAATTCCAGTTTATATCTGCTATCTCTATTTAATGTAAGTGTTCTTCCCTAAAATTATTGTTCTGCCCTCTGTATTATGCTGAGTTTTGCTGTGGATTTGTGAATCTATTATTGTTTCTTGTTGTTTGTGTGCTAGCTTCCCCTATCGGTATCAGAGACATGTTGACTAGTAGAAATTAGGAATAGTCTTAAAAGAACAATTAATGAAATCTTCAAAGTCGAGAAAACAAACCTAGGAAATGAAGTCGAGGCATCTGAAAACCCATTTAGTCCATTGAGTTAAGGACGTTGAGGGTTGTATAAGTCGTTTGATTCTCTAACTTGAAGTCTTAATGGCTGGTATTTTTAGAAGAATTTTTAATTTTGTCAATTCTTCTGGTTCTAGTTCTGATAGTCTGGCTAGAAATAATAAAGAAATTATTTTAGTAGAAAATATAGAAAAGGAATTACAAAATTGGAATCTTCCTCATACTTCGATAAACAAATTTATAGGAAAGGAAGTTTCAGTTTGAAACAAAAAGAAGTTCATGATACTTTTAAATTATTCTCTTCTAAATTGATAGAAGAACACAAAAAGAAATTTAAATATCTTCATATAGGAATGGGTCAAGCTGAGTTAAAACTGTTAACTAGATTTGGATTAAACACTTCAGCCCTTATATGTGTTAGGAACACTAGATATAATAAGTTCTCGGATTCATTACTAGGGTGTATAGAATCAAGTCTTTGTAATGGTCCTATATTCTTTAGTTGTTATCCTAATTTTTCAATATCCTTGACAGATTAAAATATTATGAATGCTTTGACTCTAAACATTCAATCTCATGGTTTTGATATGCTCCGAGGATTAGAAAACGTAGTCCTGATATATAGGATTTATTATAAAGTCATGAATACTATGACACCTAATGCTAGGATAGAATCAAAAAGAGGTGAAATTACACTTTTTATAACTAATCCAGCTAAGACTAATATGGTAGTTCCTAAAATAATAACTTGGTATCAGGTAAAACTTCCTAAAACTTGGAAAATAGACCAAGGAATTCCCCCTAAGAAAATAGAGATTAGAGACTTAGAATCAGTAATTGAATTTGATGGTGATATAGAGATAAAATCCACTTCAAAATTAGGTTAAACCTAGGAGAATCGTCCAGAAGGATGTCTATCTCTTCTATTCCCACATTAGAAAAAGAAAAAAAGCAGGTAATAGAAGGAATAATAAAGTCAAAAGATCTGGTAAGTCACCCTCAATATCAAGTAGAAACACCTTCAGAACAAGGGTTAAAGTCACCCTTTAGGGATAATTCTCCACCCCCTTCAGAAATGGGATACAACACATGTATGTTATCCTTAAATGAGTCTCTTGATCCTTTCACAAACAAACATAAATGGTTCTACACTTTTAGTTAAAAGGAAATAAATTATTGGATTTCTAAGCATAACCAGTATAGGGAAAAATTCCCTAAAAAACCAGGATTCTTCAATTGGTTAGAAAGAGCTTTTAGGTATCATAAAAAAGAGTGGCCAGACTTTGAGAATCCTTAGTTTTTAAATGTGTTAGAAGCTGCTTATTAAAACTTTTTTTTACAATGGAAGGATAAAAACGTTACTGCAATGCACCCACCAAAGTTGTCCTCTTGATTAAAAAATCAAAAATAGATTTGTGCAAAGAAAGATAAGAAGGAGAGGAAAGAAAAGAAGATCTTAGAGATGTTTCGCAAAGAAGTAGAGGTCAACATACCACTGTTGGATGCAATTACCTTCTTAAACAGTAGTGAACCCAAAGGAGAATGCAAGTGCAATAATGCTCTAGAATGGTAAAAAACTAGAATTGGGAAGGAAGCTACCCAGCAAGGAAGTGGCGCCATCTTCTAAGGTAATCACTCAAAACCTCTAAAGATCTAACGGTGAGGGTCTTGGGTAATACATTTTAGATGGGGTAGTTGGAGTTGTCTTGTTCCAATGAAGTTTATTAACTCCTAAATGTGAGTCTTTTGTTGATTTATCTTGATTTTGACTCAGTATGTTGACACTTTTCTTTTCAGATATGATCAGGTTCGGTAACCTATTGACTAATTCGTTCATAAAGTTTTTATCATTAATTTTAGATTCTTTTCTGAATTTTAGATTGACTTCTGGTGGAGGTTTCATCATGATTGGATCTATCTTAGTCTGACTCTTTACTAGAAGATCCTGAAGTCTGAGGAATTATTTGCTGGGAAGATTTTTCTTGAATTAGAAAATTTTCTATCCTTGAGGACTGCTTTCCTAAATATTGAAGAAATAAATTTGTGTAATTATTTTGGTTGGATATTTCTACCAAGGCACTTGACGTGGATGCTTCTTTTGGTATAGCTGAATAAGGATTAGCTATTATTTCACCTTTAGATTTTTTAACTGAAAGTGTTGACTATGGGGGATGAACTACTGCTATATTCTTTCCCTCCCTGGTGAAAAAGTTTTGATAAGCAGTTTCTAAGACATTAACGAACTTAGGATCCTCAAAATTGGGCCAATCTTTTTTGTGGAACCTAAAGGCTCGTTCAAGCCACTTAAAGAATTCTGGCTTGTTATGGAATTGTCCCATATACTGCTTATGCATAGAGATCCAGTAATCTCTTTCTTTTTCTCTAAAAGTTGTATAAAACCATTTATGTTTAATGGTGAATAGGCGTAACTACTCTGTAGAGGATAACATGCATACGCTGTATCCTATTTTTGAGCTTTTATAGGTTTTGAGCTTACTTTCCACCATCTAAAATAGGATACATGCGTATGCATGTTATCCTCTATGGAGTAGTTACGCCTATTCACCATTAAACATAAATGGTTTTATACAACTTTTAGTGAAAAAGAAAGAGATTACTGGATCTCTATGCATAAGCAGTATATGGGACAATTCCATAACAAGCCAGAATTCTTTAAGTGGCTTGAACGAGCCTTTAGGTTCCACAAAAAGATTGGCCAAATTTTGAGGATCCTAAGTTCGTTAATGTCTTAGAAACTGCTTATCAAAACTTTTTCACCAGGGAAGGAAAGAATATAGCAATAGTTCATCCCCCATAGTCAACACTTTCAGTTAAAAAATCTAAAGGTGAAATAATAGCTAATCCTTATTCAGCTATACCAAAAGAAGCATCCACGTCAAGTGTCTTGGTAGAAATATCCAACCAAAATAATTACACAAATTTATTTCTTCAATCTTTAGGAAAGCAGTCCTTAAGGATAGAAAATTTTCTAATTCAAGAAAAATCTTCCCAGCAAATAATTCCTCAGACTTCAGGATCTTCTAGTAAAGAGTCAGACTAAGATAGATCCAATCATGATGAAACCTCCACCAGAAGTCAATCTAAAATTCAGAAAAGAATCTAAAATTAATGATAAAAACATTATGAACGAATTAGTCAATAGGTTACTGAACCTGAACATATCTGAAAAGAAAAGTGTCAACATACTGAGTCAAAATCAAGATAAATCAACAAAAGACTCACATTTAGAAGTTAATAAACTTCATTGGAACAAGACAACTCCAACCGCCCCGTTTAAAATGTATTACCCAAGACCCTCACCGTTAGATCTTTAGAGGTTTTGAGCTTAAAAGTAAGCTCAAAACCTCTGGGCGGTCAGTCGAAGGCCCAAAACCGAGTCTACTCGACCGCTTGCTCAGTCCTAGTGCTAATATTGTAAAGTACTTTTCCCCGTGTCCAGGTTATCTATTCGATCATTTGGTATTTCAGTGAGGTCCTCGATTCCCTGCAAATTTTGGATGGAAGCAAGGTCTAGGGTGAATTCCCAAATCCTTCGGAGCTCAAATTAGAAGATGGATTAGGAGACGAATACGCTGTAGTTCCTTTATGTGAGATGTTTTTTCAAAATTGCTTTCTTATGAAACAAATGGACTATTTATAGATTTACCTGGCCATGGGCTAATTGAACTGTTCACATCTCTAGGTCGTAATGAAACCGCCACATGGCAAATTCCCGTTGGTTAGGACGCTAAGTGCACTAACACATATTTATACATGTTATATAATTGTTACCGCGAGTTGTTTTATAAAAATTCCATTGCTATTGTGAGTCATTTTTATGATATATGCATGTTTATCAATAATTGATATACATATCAAGAAATTATTGTTAGTAAAAAAGTAGTATTCTATGTCAATAACAATAAATAAGTAGATAAATCTAATAAAAAAAAATAGTTCATAATATAAACATATACTTTTAAGAAAAAAAACAAATTAAAGATGAAAGATGAAATAATACAATAATATTATAATAAAAAAAAACTATATTCTTAATACTTATTTATTTTCATTCATAGCATTTTAAAATAAATTAAGTCATAATATTATAATTACTTGTAACTTATAAAATAAAAAAATTGAGAAATTCATTCTTAATTATTATCGAATTATATATATTTATTGACAAATTGTAAATTTATTTATATTGAAAAGAATTAATTTATAAAAAAATCAATAGTCATAAAATAATCACAATCATATTAATATTAAAATGGAGAAGATTTATGTAAAAAGTAAAATAAATAAATAAATAGAATATTTGAAATAAAATAACAACAAAAAAAGTATTTATGAAATAGTAAAAACTCATAGGGTATTTAAGAAATTAAAATTTCTTCCACTAAAAGTTAAAACAACAATATATAATTGTGAAAACTATACTCTAAATATTTTTAATTCATTGTATTTAAAAAAAATTAAAATTAGTTCATTAATTTGAGGAAAACGAAAAAATATATATATATAATTATTACTAACTTATTGAACAAATTTATTTACTTTTTTTAGAAATTCAATATTAACTACTATTGACATATAATTATTGAAAAGCACTTCTTCTTTTATGAATTAAAAGTTAAAACAACAACATTATAATCATAAAAAACTATATTCTTAATATTTTTTTTAATTCATATTAATTTTAAAATATTTAGTTCATAAATTTGAGAAGAACTAAGAAAATTAAGATTATTAGATACTTATTAAACAAAAAAAAATTCATAAATTCAATCTATTAACTATTGACATATAATTATTGAAAAATTATAGATTTATTAATATTAAGAAGAATTAGTAAAAAAGAAATAAATAGTCCTAAAATAATTACAATCCTAATAGTATTAAAATGGAGAAAAATTAGGAATTTTTAAAAAATAAAATAAAATTAATAGTCTAATTGAAACAAAATAACAACTAAAGATAACTATATAATTATAAAAACTCATAACGGTATTTAAGGAAATAAAAAATTTCTGCCATTAAGCTACTGTTATATATAGCATAGATAGATTACAACTAGAGAAAAAGTTAAACTCTCCTAAAAAAATAAAACCTAAAACAAAACTATAGCAATGAAAATAGCTAAGGTGGCAATGATGCCTTTACATGAGGATCATTGCAATCATGGAAAACGAACACCAACCTCGGAACATTAAATATTAATACTCACCCGTGGACACGAAGTGTAATAACACCATTGAGAAAGGAAGTGTATTTTTGCGAGATGATTCCCCTTTAATGATTTAACTAGAACGTCAGGCTTCATTGGTGAAGGAGGTCTGTCACCTTGATGTTGAGGGCAGCATTCGGCCTCGTGCCATGCCTTAACCAAAGGTTGAATAACATGGAAAAGGCATGCGATAAACACTGTTAAAGGTAAATAGTTATGACACCGCTGTTAGCTTGAACCATCACAAATTATATTATTAATTAGGAGAATGTATAAATGAGAACAAACTATCTAAGAAATTTTATTATGCAAAACGACACACATTATATTTTAGTTGGTACACAATAGTAAAGCTACAGCAAAACAATAACAATAACAACATGAAAGATTTTTGGGGAATTAGAATGGGATTGAAATAAAAAAGGAATGATTATTCCTATTTGATAGTGTCAGTGAAGAATAGTCATCTCATTGTATTTATTAATTTAAGATGTAGTTTTCAAACGTGAATGATATAAAAATTATGTTAAAATGATAAAAATATTCCTAAATAGGTACAACAATAAATATGTAACATAATTTATCAAATTTATATGCTTCTTAATTTTTTATAAAATTTATTTTAAATTTTATATTATTATTTATTTATTTACTATTATTACTTATATTTATTTAAAATTTTCTTATTCTTATTACTTATTAATATTAATATTTTAGTTTAAAATGACTTAACTAATTTATTGGTTTTGATTGTTAATTATTTACTATATTATGAAGGATATTTTTGTGATTTGACTAAAATAAATTGATTTATTATTATTTTAATATAATTTTTTATATTGTTTAATGTGATATAAAGAATATTTGTTATTTGATTAAACTAAATATATTATTTATTTTATTATTATTTTATGTGACAGAAAGGTATATTTGTTAGTTGACTAAATTTAACTAATTCCATAGAAGTAGAAATGAGGAATCCCACCCCTATATGGGTTTAAAGATCCTAAATCTATGGATAAAATGGCCAGAATAGAATGAGCATTATCAAGCTAAATACATACCAGAATGATCATTCCATAGAATCATGTATATAATAGAATAGTCATTCTTGCGTACTAAACTAGCGGTAAAAGATAATCTTAAAAGATTTGTCATCATCATCAAAATCCCATTTAAGATAGGGTAACAAAATATTTGGTTCAACAGCTGAATTCAGTGAGCTCAACAACCTACTCAATTGAATTCCAGGGCTCAGATAATTGGAGTTTGAGATGGAAGACAATCTTGATAGGGTAAATAACCATTTGGTTCAAAAGATTCTTAATTTATGATCTCAGTTTGAGATGGAAGATAATCTGAATGTTGGAAATCTCAAAGAACTATTATGGTAAACAAAGTAGAGCAAACAAGTCCAGGTATAAAGATGTTTGGACTTCTTGAGACTTTTGTGAAGATGAAATGATATGCATTTAACACTACAAGAAAAATGTTCCCACAAACTCGTTTTCCACAATTGAACTGAATTTTGTGCTTATTAATAGTATTTCCTACAAATTCAACCATAAACAGACTATATTTTATTACCTTCAGTTTACCGACCAACCTTTTATCAATAATTTTGTTGGTATTATGGTGGGAATTAAATTTTCATTCGTGCAAATTTACCCACAAACTTAAGTTTGTGGGAAATTCTATTTAGCTTATACTGATAAATTTTGTTTATTGGTAAACGTTTTATATGATTACCCACAGGACTTTAGTTGGCGGGAATTAAAACACACTGTTTTCTATAATTTTACCTATAAATCTAGTTTGTGGGTGACTTTAAATCCTTAAAACATAAAATTTTATCCCATTTTCTCACAAATTTAGAATACTACTATCACACCCCTCATGGAGACATGACTGGCTAGGAGGAATGGGTAACCAAACCTCCATAACCCTGACTTCAAAACAAAGAAACAAATATAACTCTTGACTAAACCAATGCATAAAAGTAAATTTTATAAAACAATAGTTAACTATAAAAGTTTTTGTTTACTGAAATATATAATAATTTACTAAAAATTTCAACAAAGGTTCCCTTTAATACGGACGGACATGCCCAAAAATACAAACATATAATCTCTAGTTACATTCAATCAGTTTACACAATATCAGTATACATATGGAGCTCCGCTCCTATTCTCAACATAAACAAATGACTAAACTATAACACCAAACTAGACACCCCAAAGTCCTAATGTGATTGCAAACTGTTATTGACAAGTCACAAGCTCGTTGATGATGTAAGCATAAAAACTGTTACTAAAAAAAAAACCAACATGAGAGTGGTGAGTCCCACGGACTCAATGAGTGGAAAAATGTACCCATATATTTAGATCAACATGATTTATGAAAAATATAAATTCTACAATAAATTAATTTTACACATATGTAACTATGAGAATGTAATATCAATCAAACAACTTTCAAGAAATGCATTTTACAACAAAGAAGTCAAACATTCAAATCACACAAAGCATATAAAGGGCCAATAGAGTAACTTAACTCAGCACACCAATATCTCCCATTGGGCAATTTTGCGCCCGCATACCAAACATCCTAAGTGCACCCGGATTTTATTTCGGAAGTAAAAATTCATTTCAAAAAGAAAATATTTTTATTGGCCCTTATCAACCAAAAACAATTTCACACATCAAAACAATTCAATTAAATCAATCATAGCAATATAATTGTTGTTTATCGCTATAATACATACATACATATATAATCTAGCAACCAAGAGGTAACAGCTAACCACTCACCTTTTACTGATTTTATTCATCACTTCCTCTTGCGTTCATGCGCTTTGTTAGCTCAACCACAAGTTCTGAAGCTGCAGTTAAATTTTTCCTAGTGCTACTTAGTTTGTCCATTTAATAGGTTATAACTTTTTAATTACAAAAATCTATAGATACTAAATTTCAAGTATTTATTTAATATATATATTTTAAAAGTCCTTAAAAGTTTTGTTAAATCTAAGAAAAGGCTAGAGTGTAATCTAAGCTAATACATTTAAGCAGTATAAGAAAATTTGATCAAATCCATACATATGTGATATCTCGGTGCTATTCATGGCACTGTTCATGGTATTGCTTATGTATTTACAACCTCAAAAAATGCAGCCATGACACCATCCTTCTTAGCTTTCTCTCCAAGAAAATCAACTTGCAACATAAAAGCTTTAAAATCAATATAATATCCTAATATAAGGCACTTGCAATTTATCAAGATTACTAAGTCTCCTTGCATGCTCCGGTAGCATTTGAGAAGAAAGCTAGATAAATTGACTTTTTTCATTGCATGCATAATTTGCCAGATAATTAGCCACTGAGTTCACTTCTCTAAAGCAATGATATAATGCCATGTTACGATCCTGCAATAAACAAATCAATTCTTGAAACTTATTATGAAGCTTCCAAAGAGGAGATGTTTTAGGGTCACACACTGAACAAGAGCCAATGAATAAGTATTTACAATCACATTAGGAAAGCTTCTGGAAACACAATGCTTTAATCCTTCATATAGCGCTTCAAACTCTACAATCATACTTATTTGGCTACCCAGAAAGGAACCATAGGCTAAGATACAATCCCCTGCATATGACCTAAGAATACCCATATTAAACATTTTTTATAACTACCTTTGATATATTTGATTTTAACTAACATACCTAAATACACATAACATGGAATTAAGACCTACACAACTTTAGAATTTTTCTTAATACGTGAGAAACAATTCTTATTCAGAGGTCCTAAGCTAATTAAAACCACAAGCTCATACAAAGTCCTCCGGACTGACTGAAGCTCACCTAAAATTCTGCATGAACCTAGCTACGATCCAACAGCTCTAATTTCCTCCTTCTTGTTCTCGGCAAATCCATTCTAATTCCCCCTATTTCTGTTTTCTTTTGGCTGCCATACAAAATATTCGTGGCAATTTGGTTTCATTCACTCCAAAGCAAAATAAATTGCTTTTTCCTTTCTTCTGCCATAGGGTTATACCTATAAACTTTAAAAACTTCTTTTGTTGTAGCTATGAGAGAGTTTTAAGGACTTTGTTTTTTGGTAATCTTTGGCTAGCCTAGAACATTTTAACTATTTTTCTTGGTTTGGCAAATTTGGGTAGTTTAAACCTTTGTTTCTTGAGTTGTGAGTGTGTGTGGAGTTATTAAAGGAGGCAATTGCTTAAGGAATCAGTAGCTTTCATGAAAATAGCCCTATTTTGGGTGTTATTGGTGGTGATTTTTGTGTGGTGTCACTATACTTGAGCTAAGCTTGGAATTGTAGGAATACTTGTCTTAGTGCAACACGTTGGGTTCTTTTCTTCCAGTGCAGCCAAGCAGTTTTGTATGGTAATTCCCTACCAACTGCCTTGTTTAATTTTCTTTTGAACTCTACCATATGCTTTTCCATGGAAATCAATTCTTTGCTAGTGTTTTTTTTTTTGGTATATCTTACTTTCATATATCTTGCTAATCTAGCCATGGCGTCACCATGTAAGTGAAGAATGAACCTCACCCCTTTTGGCTTTGTAATGCAAGGAGTGTAGCTCCTTGAGTTGCCTTAAATCTGACCTTGTTAAGATTTTAAAAGGTGTTATATTTTCTTATTTTTTTAGCCTAGCTGTGGGTTGAATGGAGGTGGAAGCCAATTATAGTTTATTCAATTTATTCTTCAATATATATCAAACTTGTACACTTTTTGTTTTTCATAGAATTATAGATATGGCTTTGTGGTACAAGTTGGATAATTGAAATTAAAATCTTAGATTATAAAATATATAATTAAGAATGGTTGGTTGATATGGGGAGTGAAGATCTAATGATAGTGGGTAGTGAGTATGTGCAAAGATGTTTAATGGTGAGGTGAAATGTTAAATGTGAAAGTTGAATGGTTTTTGAAAAGATGTATGACTAGATTTAGTGGGTGAGATAAATCTTGTGTTTTGGGTGCTTTCAGAGTTAAATTAAATTAAGAGTTCAATAACAAAATGTAGCTTAGGGTCTCAGGATATTGTTTGCAAAATTTCATAACCTGGTTCCAAGTAAATTTGTTGGTAGAGTTGTTAGATTGTGCTAGGTCATGTAGGATTTTTAGTGAACCTCAGTCAATCTAGAAGACTTTGTCAGGGGTTGCGGATGGAATTAGCTTAGGACCTCTAAATGAAAGTTATTCCTAACATCTTGAAACACTAGACTGGAGAGTTTAGTAATTTAATTCCCAAGTATGAGAATTATATAAACATTAGAATCAACAGTTAGTAACCAGAAATTTTACAAATGCTCTGTTTTTGATTATGTGAAGAATCGAGTGAGTTCAAGGCTGATTCTAGGACAACTTTCTAAATAAGAAAGCTAGCTAACTTCCTAAAGTTAATGTTTCAACTTAGTTTTATTAAATTTGATTAAGTATGTAAGTGAAAATAAGTATATATCCAAGGAGGTTATGTAATGCCTAAAAGCAGTAAACTTTAAATAATTAACTGTAGTAATATGCACATCCAAATAATACATATGATACCTATCGAGAAAGATGAACTTGTCTATTAATAAATTCAATAAGCAGAATTTGATTTTCTTTTCCTAGAGGAAGTTATGTTCAATTAACCAATGTAAGGTCAGTGTTGCCAAAATCTTGAGTTTTATAGAATTTGATGCAACTTCAAAGAATAAATTGTATTGCTATATAAATCTAAAAAAAAATTGAAATGATATATTATCTAGTATTTAATAAATTTTACGAAACTGGATTTGAAATTTTCTAAGAGAAGATATGACTGTTAGAGTGAACATTGGTCCAAAGCCCAAATTTAGACAGTTTCAACATCTTTGACTACTAGTGTTTTTCTATCTTTTCTAATTGTTTCCTTCTATCTTATGCACTGTCAAAATATCTAAAATGTCTCTTTATTATCAACGTTACCACAGAAAGTATAATTCATTCTACTTGACATGTAATGGTTTAATAGATAACTTTTAGAAAGAAACCTATATAAGTTAATATATATAAGCTTAGTAATTAAAAGATTATAACAATAACGCTTATGAACTAAGTATTATTTGAAATTATAAATTTTAGTTCTGGACCCTTCTGTGGGTCTGATGACATACGTGAGCGCAAGAGGAAGTGACAAACAAGACTTGTAAATCGGTGAGTGGTTAATAGTTACTTTTGGAAGCTAGATTATTATGTGTAATTATATGTGTATTTGAATAGATGTGATACATAGAAAATAAGCAAGTACAATATTTTAGTAATTTATTTGAATTATGTTTTTTTGATATTGGTTGTGGTTGATAAGGGCCAGCAAAGTGAGATTTTTCTGAGAAGTGATTTTTATCTCCAAAATTGAAATCTAGGTGCACCTAGGATATTCTCATTTGAAATTATGAGATATTTTGGTTCTGAGAAATGTTTTTTTTCTTCCTAATTTGATTGCCTAGTTCTAGTATGATGGATTATGTATGGAGATTAATTTGTTTTGCAAGCATGTAAATGCCCTGTGGAGGTGATACTATTGTACGAGACTGAGTTACTCGTTGGCCCTTTGTTTGTTTGTATGTTCTGATTACTTTGCTTAGAATTGTGAATTTTGGATGTATGGCTCGATATATATATGTTGTGAAACATGTGAATCGGGGCTTTATGAGATTTTCAATTTCATCCGTGTGTTATTCATTTAAGATATGAGTACTATTATCTGAGATTAAATGATGACATATGTGCTTTAAGTAATGCTAGTACCTTTTGGGTACGTTTTTCACTTACTGAGTCTGTAAAACTCACTTTTCTTTGTTGATATATTTTTTTAGTAACAGGATTTTGATGTACATCATTGACAAGTAAGTGACTTGTTGATAATGGGCTGCAAGGTAATTCTTCGGAATCTCATACTTGAAGTTAATGATGAAAGTTTGCAGTCAAACTAGAGTTGTGATTTGTCTGGCCTTTTATTGTGTAATAGTCTAATTATGTTGTGTGCGTGTGTGTGTGTTTGTATTTTAATGTATGAACATGTTGCTGGGTACCTCTGCCTAAAATTTTAGTAAATTGTTATTTGTTTCATTAAACAAACTTTTACAATTAATTTATGTTTCTTTTTATTTATAAATTTTACCTTTATTCTTTAGTTTAGTCAAGAGTTATGCTTGTTTCTTGATTTTGAAGGTAGGGTTACAGAGGTTTGGCTATCCAACCCTCCTACCAGTCATACCTCTATGAAGGGTGTGACAGCTTCTTTGCCCATATCATAATTAGCCTTACTTCCAGACTACCAATGCACCTTTTTTTATAAAAAGAAAAAAAATCTTCTGTTTCATGAATAAAAATGTTCAATTTACCAAAAACAAAGAGAGTAAATCTAGGGATAATAATGAGAAAAACAGAGATAGTAAATCTAGAGATCATAAGAACAAAAATATTCTTTCTACAGTAGTAAGCAATATTTTTGTTGGGCCCACCACCATTCTTGCGCTTCTTCAACTTCTTACTTCAGCCTCCATTTCTGCAATTTCTTGCTGAAAACTGAAGCGGCAAACCATAAACTTCCAGCAATCTTCTTGAAATCCCTTTCCTGCAGTCATTAGTTATTTCGTCAAAAAGGTTTTTGGAAGGATGAAGCTTTTGATCCAAATCTGAAAGTTGCAGAATTGACCAAGAAAGTGAACGATAAAATCAATGAAAAGGATAAAGAAACTTATTTAGGGAAAGAAAATTTGGATAGATAACTGATTGGGGAAATTTTCCTTTTTTTTTCTTTTTTTTTTTGTAATCATTTTTTTATTTAATTGTAAAATTGGTATTAAAGTCCTTAAACTGAAAGAAGACATTTTTTTATACCATGAGTATTTGATGATATTTTGTGTTAAATAGCATGGTTAAAAGCCAGGACACCATAAATGTATTCTAGCTTTTAGTATAGTAGAGATATAATTCATATTAACATATCATAAATTTCAAAATTATTAAAAATTACACGTACATGATTACGGAAATATAAAACTAAATAAGCACAATCTAAGTAATACTTTGTATAATTCAATCAAAACACACAAGTCATACAAAAGGCCAACCGAGTAACTCAGTCCCGCACAACAGTATCCCTCCCATCGGGAATTTAGGTGTTTGCACAACAGGTTAATTCTCCATACATGAGCACTCAATTATTTTAAAACATTTATCATAATCAAAATCAGAATATCTCAGATCACAGTATCAAATCAAAATATCCTAGGTGCACCTCGATTTCAGTTTCGGAAATAAAAATGATCTCGGAGAAAAATTCATTTCGTTGGCCCTCATCAATTACAAATAATTTCAAACAAATATAATTCAAATAACTCACTGAATACTGCACTTGCTTATTTTTCCATATAACACCAATATTTAAATTCACTTACAATTACACATAATAATCTAGCAACCAATGGGTAACAGTTAACCACTCACTAGTTTATAAATCTTGTCCGTCACTTTCTCTTGCACTTACATATGTCATCAGGCCCACAATAAGGTCCAGAACTGAAATTCATATTTTCAAATAATACTTACTTCATAAACGTTATAGCTATAATCTTTTAATTACTAAGCTTATATATCAACTTATATGTGTTTCTTGAAACTAAGTCCGTTTAGGTAGTTTAATCAATTCTTTGTAGGACACTTGATTCCATATCTAGTATGTATATTTTATATATATAAATATCAAGAAATTAATACTAACTCATTCTTTCAACATTTCTCATTTTCTAGCATTAAATCCAAGTTATTCTTTTTAAATTTATCCAAGAGCTTGAGTCATGCCATATCAATATTAATACCATTAAATTCTAAAATGTATATTTCCTAAACCACTTAACCACATTTCTTTATTCTTGCTTTTAGACTATTTATTTAAGTTCACATAATATTTAACTCTCCAGATCTTCATTTACCAAGTTTTCCCTTTTAAGTATTTTCGCAACTACCTTGGAGATATGCTTAATTCCAACTTATATACCTAACCAAATTTAACAAAACTAAGTTGAAGCATTAACTTTAAGAAGTTATCTAGCTTTCTTATTTAGAAACTATTCCTAAAATCAGCCTTGAATTCACTTGATTCTTCACATTAACAAAAACAGGGCACTCGTACAATTTCTGGTTACCAACCTTTGATTCTGATGCTTATTGAATTCTCATACTTGGGAAATAAATTATGAAACTTTCCATTCTTTCTTACCAATGTGTTAGGGACATTTCATCTTCAGCACTCTACTCCTAATTCATGCTTTAAGACCCCCTAATATCAATTACTTTAAAACAGGTACAATCAGGACCTGAAAATCATAGCCATGACTTCCAATACCTCCAAAATACACATATCATGGAATTAAGACCTTCACTACTCCATATTGATTCTTTAATATGTTAGGAACAACTTTTACTCAGAGGTCCTAAGTTAATTCCAACCACAACCCCCGATAAAGTCTCCCAGATTGACTGAAGTTCACAATAAATCCAGCATGGATCTAGCCGCAATCCAAATGCTCTAACTATAAGTACACTTGGAACTAGGTTAGGAAATTTTATTAACATCATCTCAAGACCCTAAGCTACACCTTCTCTTTAGAACTATTAGTTTAATTCAGTCTCGAAGACACTCGAAATACTAATTTTCTCTAACCTATCAAATCTCCCCTGCATCATTTTCTTAAATCATTCAACCTCCTAACTTGAAACATACCAAGTTTTATTCATTAAATTATAATAGTTCTCTTAGACATTTTATCAAGCATCTTAAGGACATGCTTTACTTCCATCATATGCATGTATACTTATATATACTTATCCCTCAAAATTAATACAATTCCTATCAACTTCCATGTTCACTCACTAGTCTTAAAATTAATTTATTTTCCCAACATCAATCCTATTTAGTCCAAGTTTCCCTCATTCCTTACATCCTTAATCAAAACTCTTACTTTTCGACCCACACTTATAACTTACTAAACTCACACTCCTAAACTCTCTAAATTCAAACCCTCAAATTATTACATCACAAAATTTGTACTTCAATTTTCATGGATAATAAGAGGAATACAAAGTTAAACAAGTTAAAGACATGGCAAGAACAAAAGAACCAAGTAAAACAGGGGTTGTTGTCCTTACTCACCTCTCGGCTAGACTAAAACAAGACATTTCGTAGCTATTGTTGACTTGTGATGGCTGCCATGGATTTTGGGAGGAAGAAGGAGAAAGCTTGTGGCCAACGATTGAAATGGAACAAAGCTAGAAAGCTTATATACACCCAAAATAGAGCTGCTACCTACATAAGTTCCTACACTTGCAGCCAAAGCCTAGCTTGACTAGTTTTCAGTTCCCCCACACACATAATTAAGGCCACATGCATGAAGGAGTAGACTATGTTAGCAAGGAGGAAGGCTGAAGCTGCCCCAATTTGGAGAGAAAGGAGGAAGTAGTTGGCTAGAAAAACCTTATAACAGGCCTGTCAATGCAAAATTGAGGCTCTTGATGCCTTTAGCTCACACTCACACACATGATTGCAAGACAAAGAGGAACTAAGCTGCACAAGAAGAGAGGAAGGGTTAGAATCTCTCGGCCAGGCAAGAAAAATATAGAATGTTCTAGAACAGGGAAGGGGAACTAAGCAAGGCATTGGATAAAATGAGATAAGGTTACACAGCTAAACAAAAGAAAATGAAAAGGGAAATATAAGGAAGGAAAAAGATAAAGTAATAGAAATTAGAGTCAAGTCAAAGTCAATAACATTAAGATAAAGTGTATATATATATTTTTGTGTGTGTATATATATATCATATATATATTAATTGTATGGTTCCAATTTATTCTTTGTTGTATATATGTACATATATACACATGTTAATTGTATTGTTTGCTTGTAGTGGAGATTCAATCTTGATATATTTACTCTTATACATCAATTATTCACTCACTTGAATTTACTTGGTCACAATGTTATTTACTTTACAACATCAAATACACAATATTTTTTAAACTTATTCTAAGGTTACACTAAAATATCGAATTATAACATATTTAACTATACTGTTATTTAATTAATTAATTTATTTTAGAATGTAAATTTACACATTGTGTCTTCAAACTCTATTTTACGATATTGAGTTATGAGGGTTATAACACATATGGTTTCCTCAATACTTAGAAAAACTATATCCTAAGACTAATTAGTACACCATATGCATGTCTTCACTTTATCTTGATGTCTTCATCTTCTTAAGCTCAAATTACAATTAAATTCAAATCTAACTAAAATATAAATTCTAACCTCTACAACTATTACATCATTGATAAGAAACCTTGAGTACATTTGAGGGAAGTTAGATGAGAAGAGAATTTACAATAAAAGATGAAGAGATAGACAAGGCAAGAAATCTCTATTTTTCAAAAATATCAAAACAAAACATACATTCATTATGTGCGTGTGGTCCATAATTACCCATATTCTAAATATTCCACCTATCACACACTCACAATGCAAAACATAGAATAATTTGATAGTTGATTCATTTATGGATCAACATGCAATTTAAATTAAATCCCATTAGTTACTTAAAGAATATAATATAACAAACTCATTTCAAATCGTTTTTATTTTATGAAATTTCCAAAATACCCCAATATTGGAGAATGGACGATTGCCACATGGGTTGGGCAGCCTACATCACGGCCTGGGCTATTGCCTAGGCCTGCCACATGGTTGCCTAGCTAGTAGCAGACTGGCGTACAGTTGCATAGGCAAAACGCACTTGGATAGCGGAAGTGCCTAGGCAAGCAACCTAGCTGCTGGACATGCCTTGGATGCCTGCATAAGCATTAAGCTTTCTTAGCAAGGCACCTTGCAGCGTGCTTGGCTAGGCAAGCCATGCCTAGACCCTGCAATGGCCCTATTGGTTGTAGTTCATTCACTAAATTCAAGGTTTGGAATAATTCCAAAACCCTAATATCCTTAAATTGAAATTGTTAAGGTTTAATACAATAATTCCAAAGCCAAAAACTCGAAAATTTTAATATTTAGGTTTTAAGTCCCAAAACCCTAAAACCTAATAATATGAAGATTCATAAAAATAAGATATCACATATAATTAATTAATATCTACCTAGAGGCTTTGATACCAATGTTGGAAATATGAGTTGTTATAACTCGACATTGCAAAGCCGAATTTAGATATAATGTGTAAATTTTAGTTATAAGATAAATAACAATACAATTGAACATGTTATAACCTGATATTAAAACATGAAATTTGAACAATTTGGTGTAACTTTTGATCAAAAAAATAAAGGCAAGTATTTGAAGTAAATAAATAATATATTAATATATAGATACATAAATTATATATATATATATACAATTAAATTAAAACTTGTAAGACTAGGACTTTAATTCCATTTTATGAAATTTTATTGACAAGTGAAACAAATTTATTGACATAGTAGATTAGTAAATACTCAATATTTGTGTATAAATGGAAACAATTTTTAAGAAAAATTATACACCACACATTTTCTAAACATCTTGACGTTGACCTTATGTTTTTGAACTTTGTTTTATTTCCTTCATTTTTTTTTTATTTCTTTCATGGTCCATTTTGCTTGGCTGATTTTTTTTTTTTTCCTTCCTATTGCCTTTGATCTCCCTTTTGTTTTCCCTGCTTCCCTAAAGTTCAAGGAAGGTGTTGTGAAAAATACTATGCAAGCGCACATATCATTTAAACAAATAATAAAGGGTAAGTTAAATATTGTTCCCATGAGGAATTAATTATATCAAGCCAAGTACTAAAATTTATCAACTTTAACTCTATCCAGACAATTGAAAATTTGAGATTGTTAACTATGATTAAACTAAAGCAAATAAATTAAACGACTAAACTTGAGATTATGTAGTGAAAACCTAGGATTAGAATTTCCCTCGCACTTCACTTGACTTGCCTTTATCATATCATGCTTAGCTATGATATTATGTTATTAACCTAGGGTTCAAACTTAATTATAAGTATCTTTCAAATTGCTTATAATTCATACCTTAGTTAATCAATTCACTATATATCTATGAGAATTGAATTAAGCAAGGTTCATTAAGAACAAACCTAATTTGGCTACACAAGGTATATAGGTATATGTTTATCCTATATGCAAATCAAATTCAACCAACTAAGTGAATGAATTCAAACGTGTTATATCATTCAAGACTAACCTAGATTTCCTTTGGCAACGTTCCTCTAAATTACCGAATCTATGTAATTGGTGATCAAGCAGTTAGAAATCAATTAACATAGAATGACATAAATAACAATAATATCAAACCCTAAGCAATCTATACATAAAATTAAATCAAACTACATGTGAGTTATATCAAAATCCTAGAAAAAGAGTTCATGTTACTAGATGCAAACATGACTATAGCTAAGCAATACATTAAGACATACAAAGAAACTAAAAGGAAAGAAGGAATAAGAGAAAACTAGGAAGATGTTGGTCTCCGAGCTCTTCAAAATCCCTAACTCCAAGTATTCTCAATCAACTCTATATCTTTAGAGTTCCTATGCTCAATTGTGAGTTTAGAATCCCCAAACCCTTTCTCTTTATTATAAGCTTCAAAAATCATGAGTTAGAGTCCAATTCAGAGTAATTTTATCAGGCTAGTCCCCTAACCACAACTTTCTAGCGCCCCAACATTGATTTTTGGATGAAACAACTCCTTGGCACAATGTTAGGCACCCTAGCCACAAGATTATTGCACCCCAGTGCCCACTTCTTGGAGCCTAGGCACCCTAGCCTTTGACTTTAGAATTTTTTGGCTGAGAGGAGCGTGCAACCAAGTGCCCACTTTCTAGTGCCCCAACACCAAAAGCCTCTAGTTGAGCTTTTTCAGTGCTGTAGCCTTGGTTTTTCACGGCCTAGGCATCCAATGAGCTAAAATCTTATCCCTTTAGCAATTATTCTTCAAAAAATACTCCTTGAAGCTTGTACCTTCAAAATAAACAAATAAAAAGTTAATAAGAATGAAACTCTTATTTAAAAAGATAAATTCTAAGCAATAATAACTAAAAGCATGACATTTTAATGCAATATGAATTAATCTACAAACTAAGCTAAAACTAAACAATTTGTAATGCAAAACTCAAGAACCTAGCTAAAATGAATGTAAAATGTGATGTAATATAAGTTATTTCATGAACTTACCACACCCCCAAACTTAAGATTTTGCTAGTCCTTGAGTAAAATAGTAAAATAAATAACCAACATAGTTTAAGATGCATTACACCAAAATAATGATGTCCCCATAACATCCTCAAAAGTTTTACCGAATCTTAAGTCATTGTCAACCACAAAGTATCATTCAATCTCATGTTCAACTCAAAAGCAAACATCATTCTCAAATGGATTTCCAAGTGTGTGTGTATAATTAATCTTTTACCTCAAATTGCATGTAGCTCAGATAAGTTTATACCTATTCAACACCTTGCTTAGCATTCAAGCCCTGTAAGTTTGTTTTTCAACTCTTTTTCCACTAATGTAGACTTTACTAAGTTAAGGATCAATAGTTTTTTATAAAGCTTGTAATCTAGGCCAGGGTAATGGTATAAATAAGGAAAATAAGCATAAGTTACCTTAAGCACCTAAATTATTCTAAACCTTGAAGAGCTTTCACATATCCTATTACTTCATTTTGATTGATGTTCCCCTTTTTTTCTTTCTTTCTCCACTTCAAACTTTTCATCACACGCACAAACTTGAATATTTCTTTTATGAACAATTAGGGTGAGAAAGAGCATAACTGTCTATACCTTCCTTTCTTCTTTTATTTTTATTTTATTATTATTATTTTTTCAACCTCCACTTTGGCTCCTTTACCTTGCATGGCTCAATATTTATCTAAAATGACCAAATGCTTAAGAGCAAGGGTTCAAAATTGGATTTCACAACAACGGTATAAGCAATAATGTGGGTGACTAAGAAAAAGACTTAATAAGCTCAAAAGGGTGTACTAAGGATGTAAAATAAACATGGTTAGCTTGAAAGGCTGAAATATTCCAACAATGGCCTAAATCCTCACCTAAACTTGGTTTTGTCTAGGATTTCTCCTCAAGAAGGAATCAAGAAAATTCTAATGTTCGAAAACCAAACAAGGATATGCTAAGCAGAAACCATTTCGAAGTAAGCAACACAATCCCAATGAAAAAAGACCAAGTGCATAATGAATGTTGGAAATCACACCCTACAATGCTACTAACTCAAGAATTGAAATACTAGTGTTAAGATTGCACAATAACCAAATTCCTATTGTAGGATGGGGGAATCGTATCATAATAGTATAATAGTATCTTCAATCACTGTGACACACTAAAACAACGACATATTTAAACACAAACAATAACTAGACAACTAAACAACCTAAACACCAACAACACAAAGCACCTAAAAACACATAATCCACCCCCAAACTTAAACATGACATTGTCCTCAATGGAATAAAATAGCAAAACAGAAAATAAAGTAGGACAAGGAAACTTCCCTGGAAAGCCAAAGAGTGCCTAATCCTCTTCCTCTTCATCTTATGCCATGTTCTTAAAAAAAGGAGGATCTAGATAGCTTGGAAAAGTAGTCATGTCCACTCCCATATGTTCAGCACACATGCACTGCGTTTGTGTCATAGCATTAAGGCAACTTTGTTGGTGCTCTTGGAGTCTCTCTACCTGCTCTATGCGTTGAGTCAAAATGCTGGGCCTATATAGTCGGGCTGTAGATGGCTGAGATGATTGTGGTGTTGAAGATGAGCTACCTCCTACCAACATATTGTTATAGTACAATCTTATCAATATTCCCTTTAAGTTAAAGCAACTTTTCATTATTGTCAAATTGCACACCAGCCCGAACACGTAAAACAGTGATCAAACATGAAAATTGAAGTCCTTCCTTTGTTTAGGAGTAGGTACACTTGATGATATTTGAAAAAATTAGGCTCCTAATAATAATGCTTTTGCTAGTAAGAATGGAATACAAGAGAATAGCTCTTTCCTTGGTGACATCACTAGTATGCGTACAAGGCAACATATTGTTAGACAAGAATAATAACCAAGCCTTTTCATACCTTCTAATTACATTAGCCTAGAAAGTAATTGGCTCACCTTTGGATAATTTCCATGTAGATTGACCCTTGTATATCCTTCAAATCCGCATCACCTTCCACAAGTGGGGTGTACTTGTCTTTTTCAATGTCTTGCAGCCAATAAATAGTATTAATGGTATGGCTATCAAATGGAACTTTTCGCCCACGAAAACCTTATCATTCTTGTGATTGGGGACATTAGCATAGAACTCCCTTACCAAAGGTACAACTGTTGATTTTGGTAGCTACCAAAATTTCCCCTATTTACAGGCTTTGATATTGTCATAGATTTTCTCATGAGACATCGGCATCAAGTCAATCCTCTTTCAGCAATTATACTTTGATTCACAAGTGAAGTGTAAAAACTGCCATTGAGCTTCTTCAGACATAAATTTGGTGTGGATCATATGTAGCACTAGAACCACCCCTTGATCTCTTTGGAGGCATAGCTACACTCTTAATTCAAAAGCACAACAAGATGCACAATGTATATAGATATCCCACAATTCCAATCCAACTTATAACAATATCACAACCCCCAAACTTATATAGCACTATCAATATCAAAGAAAATAAATTCCAAGCATGTAATCCTCCACAATTCATTAGAACCACAAACCCTCAATTTATATAAGATCAAACCCCAATTTTTCAACCTCACAAACTCAAATTCGGGTATAGCATGAATAGTGCAGAAAATCACTTAACCATGGTTCAAAACAAGCTCAAATCCTTAAATAACTTAAGGCAAGGCATATATCCATACTAAATCAAGAAGTTTTGTTCTCCTCACATCAAAAATTTGAAAAACCCTTGATTTATAGGAAACTTACTTGCAAGAGGGAAATCCACTTAAAGCTTGAAGGAGGGAGTAGCCATGGATGCCATTCTTGAAACTTTGAAGAAGATGAACTTTGAATCACTTGATTTGGGCAGTGGGTCTTGGATTTTTAAGTAAGGAAGATGGTTTTAGGGAGGTAGGGAGTGTTTAAATATGAACTGGTTGATAAGGCATGAAATTTGGTTCGTTTAAAACAGACCCTGCAGATAGCACCTAGGCACTGGCGTTGCTGTTGCTGGGTTATACTTCCAGCTGGGGCCATGGCTTAGGCGCTGCAGCTGCTAGGTTATACTTCCAGCTGGCACCATGGCCTGACTTTCTGGCACACGGCGCTGGCTTTCTAGCTTCGCGGCATCCTTGTTAAGGCTATAGGCCGAAATAACCTAGAAACCGCATTTGGGACCGAAACAGAATGGGCCGAAGTTGCAGATTTGAGGAACGATTGGCAATGCAACCTGTGAGGCAATTTAGTTGGGCTTTGTGAGTCTTAAAATTTTTAGGCCGAAATGGGCCGACTCAACCAAAGGTGTAAGCAAGTTATATATATATATTGTTTGTAGTTTTAATGTTTTATATTTTATAAAGACAAAATATCTGAGCCAAATACATTTTTCCCCCTTCAGCCCTCAACCCCTCACAATCTTTTTTCACTTTTCACTTTTCAAATGCAGATGAAACCCTAGGCATCCTCCTTTCTCTCTCTCGACTCTTCCTGAAATCCCGTGTTCCCTTTGCCTCCCTAGACCCTGTCCTTCTTGCCTACCTCACATCAGGACATGAACATCATGCCATCAGATTTTGAGCTTTTGACCCATAACCGGTAGCTGATTGACAATTTTTGCTTGCCTCTATTTGACCCAGAAGGCCAGAGCCAGAAAACTTAAGAATTTGATGTAAGTTTTTATTACTGTATGTCTTTATCTCTTAAGTTTAGCTTTCTATTGTATTTCCTTATTTATTTTGGATGATGGGTCTGTCTCTGTCAAACACTCAAGATGTTGGGTAAGTGATTTAATTTTTATCGGAATTAGCCTAGATCTAAATAGACCAAAATTCTGAAAGTGCTGATAAAACCATAAAATAAAAAGATAAAAAAACTCTTCATCTCCTTCTTGCCCACCTTTCTGCTAAATATCCGAAACAAAATTGAAGCTTTTGAAGTCTGAAGCTTGAGATTTGCAGAAGGTACGTGACCCTTGACTTGTATTTTTTTCTTAAATTTTTTTAAAGGAAAGCACTGAGAAGCTTATTATTCTTTCTCCTCTCTACCTTTTGATGGCCATGGATGATTCTTTTTTATCTTTTTGAGCCTTGAAACTCTTTGCTTTTCTCTGTTTCTTCCGTTCTTCGTTTTTGAACTTTTCTTTTGGCTACTTTGTTTCTCTACTTTTCACTATTTGTGCAGGTGTTCAATTTTTATTATCGTGACCAAGGGTTTTATTGTGTATTTGTGTGGCCGCGAGTGAATTAGAGAGGTTATATATATATATATATATATATATATAATGGGTATACGAAGGCTTGTGTGGGAAGTAGAGCTCTGCCTACTTTTATTAACTTCTCTGTTGGTATATTTGAGGTGAGGATATGCAAATCATAGACCAAAAGTTATCATGTATGTAATTATTGTTGTTACTATTTATGTTTATGATCTAATAGTTCTCTGACAATGTTTATGCATTAGCTTTTCAAAATATTTTTGAATTATTTCAATATTCTTCCCAATAGAAAGCATCACATGACTATTCTCAAAGATGTCAGTGGAATCATCAAGCCTTGCATGTGAAATTGCAACCTCAATTGTGATGTAATAAACTGAAATAATAGTTCTTCATCATTTATAACTCTGGTTTTAAGAAATAAGTTGTGTATTTTTTTTTTCAATTATATTGATATTATTTTAGTTTTCTTTGAAAGAAGCAATCCTTATTTTTAATTCAAATGTAAAATCTTTTACATTTTATATTCTTCCCAAAAAGCAAGATATAAATCAATTAAAATAATAACAATAAAATTTTTTCTTACTATTTCTCACAAAATGTAAATGTTGAATGTCTAGTTATAAATATTGAAATTAAAATTTTATATTAAAAATTTATACTGTGTCAAAAGCCTAGTAGTTCTAGGAAAGAGAATTTCAGGTCATACACCATACTTTTTCTTCTTAGACTCTACCATTACATTATTGAACAACTGCTTGTGTTATCATTACCTAACACATATGCTGTAGAGTGGTCACCACTAGAGTGATTAGGTTCAGTGTAATAGTAAGAGTCAATGTTATATTTATAGTAGTTTTATATACTTCTTATATAACTATCAATCAAAATTAAATCTAGATTTGTCTATCACTATTTTTTTAGAGTTAATAAGTCAATAAATTAAATATTTTGTTTGTGTAGATGGATAGTACAAGAGGAACAAATGGAGAGGGTTCTTCAAGGAAAAGGGAATATAAAAAAGGATCATGGGTGACAAGATATTTCACTAAGTAAGAGGAAATTCTTAGAGATGCACACACATATGAATGCAATTTATGTGGTGCCAACTATATTCTTAATCCTAGAAGACATGGAACCTCAAACTTGAAGAATCACCTAATGAATCGATGTGTACACTTTCCTAAGAACTTGTTATCAGATTTATGGAAATAAGATGAAGCATACTTGGAGGAATATGTAGACTGTTTTAATTTAATTTTAAGTTGTGCTAGTTAAAACTTCAAGTATCATGTAACCTTTGTTATGCTATGTTGTGTGTTGACTAATGTATATTGACCTCTTGAGGTTTTGATGTACTGTGAGCTTTATTAATTAAATATTAAGCCTTTTTTATTTTATTTATGCCTTATATTAGTTTTATTTTCATTAAAAATGCATTCGTTTATCTTTTATTCACATTGTTATTGTTATAATTCATTTTCATATACTTTCTTAGTAGATGGATACCATTGATTTTGATGTCTCTCAAGCTGATGAGGTGGTGATCAAACTAACAAGGAAAGAGCTGTTGAAACTCCTTGTGATGCTACTACTAAGAAGAGGAAGAAGAATTCAAAAGATTCCAGCAACAGTAGACCTGCAAATGCACATGTTGAAGGCAAGGTAAGGAATCAAGCCAATAGTTCTTGGGTGTGCGAATATTTTTCTCATGTAGAAGGGACTGTTGGTGTAAATCCGTAGGTTTGGTTGTAAATATTGTGGGGTCTTATATGCTAGTCATACAAAAAATAATGGAACAAGTAACTTAATCCATCACTTAAAGAAATGCAAGAAATTCCCTAAGCACTTACTGTCAAACAGTGCTTGGTTTTCAACCTGTTAAAAAGGATGATTTAGAAAATGATGTGGAAAATGCAAAGGGTGGAGTGGCTGTTGTTAATGAGAAATTTAATGAAAAGGCAAGTAGAGATACATTAGTTAAATATATAGTAATTGATGACAACCATTCAAGCATGTTGAAGGAGAGGGATTAAAGTTATTTGTAAATAGTGTTTGTCCAAGAATGGTATTGCCTTTTAGGTGGACAATTGCAAGGGATATCCCTTCGATAGTATTTTATAGAAAAACAAAAATTGAAAATGTGGTTTAAGTCTAACACACCTAGGGTGTCTCTTACCACTGATTGTTGGACATCTATCCAAAATCAAAGCTATTTGTGTTTAACTTGTCATTTTATTGATGATAATTGGAAACTGCATAAGAGAATCATTAATTTTTGTCAAGTTAATGACCATATAGAGTTGAGACAATAGGAAAAACCATTGAAAGTTGTTTATTAAAATGGGGGTTGGATAAAGTAATATGTGTGATAGTGGATAACGCATTTGCAAATGATGTAGGAGTAGAGTATTTACAAAGAAAAGTAAATGATTGGAATGGAAGTGTCCTTGCAAGGTGAGCTAATGCACATTAGGTGTCGTGCTTATATTCTAAATTTAATTGTGGGAGATGGACTTAAAAGATATTGACATATCTTTATAGAAAATCAGAATAGCTGTTAAGTATGTCAAAGCTTCTCCTTCTAGGTTACTTAAATTTAAAAAATGTGTAGAGGAGTGTAAATTGACCACTAAAGCTTTACCAACTTTAGATGTTCCAACTAGATGGAATTCTACATATTCTATGTTAGAGTCAGCTTTAAGTTGTCAAAAAGCTTTTAGTAGATTAGAAAAGCAAGATGCAGCTTTTGATTCATAATTTAAGGCATTTAGCAGATTTGGTGTCAATGAAGGCCATCCTCCTAATAATGTAGATTGGGAAACAGTTAGGATTTTTGTGAAGTTTCTGAAAATATTCTATAATGTGACTAACAAAATTTCTAGATCTTTGTATGTCACATCTCATAGTTATTTTCATGAATATCGCACCATCCTTAGTAACCTTAACAATTGGTGTTTAATTAGAGTTCAAAAATCTTTGAAAAGTATGGCATTGAAAATAAAGGTGAAGCATGACAAATATTGGGGGGATTTGGACAAAATTAATCATGTTCACTTTATTGGAGTGGTTCTTGACCCTAGATATAAATTGAAGTTTGTTAAATGGGGTTTTGAGAGCCTATTTGGAAAAATGGTGGCTGAAGAGTTAGTTGTTAGGGTGAAGGGGACATTTGTTTGGTTATATGATTGTTATCATATTTTTGAACTAAGTTCCGATGATGGAGTATTTGAAGGTTTTGAATCTGCACAAACAGCCACTATTTTGGATAAAGATTCCACTGAAAATGAATCTTCAAACTTTGCAAAGAATTTTATGAGAGAATTAAGCCAAGAGTCTATGGAAGGAAAATCTGAGGTTGACAAGTATTTAATGGCATCTCATGAAGCAATGTCCGATAATTTTGACATTCTAAATTGGTGGAAAGTGAACTCTAGTAAGTACAAGGTCTTGGGAAAGTTAGCAAAAGACCTATTTCCATTCCAATCACTACTGTACCCTCAGGATCTGTTTTTTATACTGGTGGTCACGTTCTTGATCCTTATAGAAGTTTGTTGTCTCCAAAGATAGTGGAGGCACTTCTATGTCTAAAAAATTGGTTTCGTTGCACTTTTATGCTTGTAGATATGGAAGAATCAATTGAACATCTTGAAAAAATAGAACCATATATTTTTCAAGCTATTTTAATAATGTTTCCTTTCAATCTCATGTTTTTCAGTTATACCAAAATACACATTTATTTCTATTTTGATTTCAGCTTTTCAGTGGAACAATGATGGAGATGTGAACTAGATTTAACTATTGTGAGTTTCATTTATTGTGGTAAATATTAAATGTTATGCCTTTTGTATTTTGGTGTTTAGATTTTCATTGGAACACTCATATACTTTGTATTTAAACTCTTGTTATTTGATTGCAGGCCTGATTTTTAGAACTTGGTTAGCTGGTTGGTTACATATTTGTTGGTGCTGAATTATATTTTGCTACTTTTTTTTTTTTTTTTTGTGTGCATTTTGCTGCTTTTAATTTTAGTCTTATGATTTTAAGTGTTGAAAACTTGAAACATGTTTAATGTTTTTATTTTTTAAGTACTGATTGTAGATTAGAATGTGATTAGATTCAGACTTTTATTAGAATATTACTTTAGGTGTGTGGAACCTAATAATGGTTGTGCTGTAGATTTATATGAATTGTAGAGTTCATAGAACTCATTGCTAAATTTGTGTTAGTGTGTGGAACACTAAAACTTAATGTAGGATGCCAAGATGCTAGTTCAATTTTTTTTTTTGTATGTATATGGTGCCAGTATATGCATTATGCAGGATTTTATTCTTTTTATTTTTTTTTTATTTATTTTTTTTTTTTTTGTGGAAAATTGGAGAATGGTAAGTATACTGTATGTAGGAATTGTTGAGTTCATAAAATTGATTGTTGATTAAATTTGGGCTTTGTTTTTTTAATTTTTGTTGTTTGGGCTTTTATTATTCAATTTGGGATTTTTTTTTTTCCCTGCAATTTGGGCTATACTTTTAGTGAGAATGATTATGTATGCTTTTTTTTTTTTTTTTTTAATTTAAAATTAATTTGTAGGCTTAAAACATTAAATGGGCCGAAGTTTTTAAAAGCCCATTAATAAGCCCAAACTGACCGACTACCCAAAATAATTAACAGATTATTAAAAACCCAACTCGTTAAAAAAATACAAATTTTCGAGTACACATTTTAGCCATCCTACCTGGGCTGTTCGGTTGGGCCTAGGCCCACAACCGAGCCAAACTGCCCTTATGCTCAGCCCTAATCCTCGTCTCTGACTTGTGCATGCTTTTGGCAATGTAGCACCCAAAAATGGGTGCTTGCAGTGCCTAATGGTCTGTTTTGAAGCTCTTGATATATTTTGAAGTGTTTATGTTATCCTTACAAGACAAAACAAAGAAATTCAATTAAATTAAACTTAAAATAAGACTCAAAAAACTTGAAAACTAAAGAAAAAGTTTAGAAAGCTTGGGTTGCCTCCTAAGTAGCGCTCGATTTATAGTCATTGGCATGACTTTGTTATGCTCATTTGGCATTGGCTAAAGTGATAGAGGTCCTTTGAAGATCAATAAGATCTCCCTAATAATGTTTGAGCCTTTGCCCATTAACTTTGAATTTGTTCTCCAACTTCTTTTCTTTGACTATTTCCACAACTCCATAAGGAAACACTGTAGTGACTATGAAAGGTCTAGACCACCTTGACTTGAGCTTTCCCAAAAATAGTTTCAAATGGGAATTAAAGAGTGAGACCTTCATACCGGGCTTAAAATGGCAATCCATGATTTTCTTGTCATGACATTTTTTTGTTCGTTCCTTATAAATCTTTGCATTCTCATGTGCTTGAAGCCGTAACTCATCCATCTCTTTAAGTTAAAGTAGCCTCTTCTCACCATCTGTATGGAGGTCAAGATTCAACTTCTTAATAGCCTAATACATATTGTGCTCTAACTCTACCGAGAGGAGGCATGCTTTCTTAAAAACCAATCTATATGGAGACATGCCTAGAGGAGTTTTATAGGCCATAGGATATGCCCACAATGCATCATCCAATCACTTAGACCAATCTTTTAGTGAAGGGCATACTGTTTTCTCTAAGATTTTCTTGATTTCCTGGTTGGAAATTTTGACTTGGCCACTAGATTGTGGATGATAGGCCAAGGCAACCTTGTGAATGATTCCATACTTAGCTAAAAGGGCCTCCAAGTGCTTGTTGCAAAAATGGGAACCCCAATCACTAATAATAGCTCTAGGGGTGCCAAATTTAGTGAAGATTCTTGTCTTGAGGAAGTTCATCATAGCCTTTGAATCATTTGTTGGGAAGGCTATTACTTCTACCTATTTGGAATAGTCCACTACTACCAAGATATACTAATTGTTGTATGAGGATGTGAAGGGACCTATGAAGTTAATTTCCCATATATCAAAAGTCTATACTTAAGGATGTTGTTGAGAGGCATCTCATGTTTTTAAGAGATGTTGCCCAACCTTTGGCACCTATCACAAGCAGCAACAAAATTATTAGCATCCTTAAATAAAGAGGGCCAATAAAAACCTTATTGGAGGACTTTTTCTATGGTTCACTCTTTTCCAAAATGTCCACCATAGTACAAAGAATGGCAATGCTAAAGTATACTTTGAATTTCTTCCTCTAGGACAAACCATCTAAGAATCCAATCAGCACATTGCTTAAACAAGAAAAGGTTATACTATACATAATATTTGACATCATGTAAAAACTTTTTTCTTTGTTGGAGAGTCAAATCAAGAGAAAAAACTTTACTTACAATGTAATTAACAAAATCAGCATACCATGATAACTTTGGATAATCAACTTAAAAAAGTTGTTAATTTGGAAAATTCTCATTGATCAAGGTTTGATCAATAATTTTCTAAACACCTTCCAACCTTGAAAGATGATCTGCCACTTGGTTTTCCGTTACTTTCTAATCTCTAATCTCCAAGTCAAACTCTTGGAGCAAGAGTATCCATCTAATCAGCCTAGGCTTAGCATCCTTTTGAGGCTAACAATAACTTTAGTTCCAATAAGATAAGAATGAAATTTATCAAAAGCAAACACTATTGCTAACAATTCTTGTTCAGTGGTGGTGTAATTGAGCTGAGCTCCAATCAATGTCTTATTAGCATAATAAATAGAGTGAAAGATCTTATCCTTATGTTGTCCTAATATTGTACTTACTGAATCACATGTAAGTTCAAAGGGTAGGTTCCAATTTGGAATAACAATTGTATGGGCAGTAATTAATCTCTGTTTTAACTCTAAAAATGCAGCTAAACATGCTTCATCAAAATCAAAGGGAGTGTCTTCTTCTAAAAGGTTGCATAGCGATTTTAAAATTTTTGAAAATTCCTTAATGAACTGCTTATAAAAAGCCTTCATGCCCTAGAAAACTTCTAATACCTTTTACTAAATTAGGTGGTAGGAGTTTCTCTATTGCTTCAATCTTTGCCTTATCCACTTCTATGCCTTTGCTAGACACCTTATGTCCTAAGACAATCCCTTTTTGTACCATAAAATGGCACTTTTCCTAATTCAAGACCAAATTGGTCTTTCGCATTGTTTAAGCACATATTTTAAATTATGGAGACAACTATCAAAAGAGTCCCCAAAAACAGAAAAATCATCCATTAACACCTCAAGACTATGCTTTACCATGTTAGTAAAAATAGCCATTATGCATTTTTGAAAAGTAGCTAGTACATTACAAAGACCAAAAGGCATCATTCTAAAGGTGAAGGTGGCACAGGGACAAGTAAAAGTGGTCTTTTCTTGGTTCTCCGGGGCAGTAGCTATTTGGGTATACCCTGAATAACCATCTAAAAAATAATAAAATTGCTTACCTGCCAACTGATCAAGCATTTGATCAATAAAAGGAAGAGGAAAATGGTCTTTCCTTGTGGCCTTGTTGAGCTTGCAGTAGCCCATGAGTTCGTTCTTAGTGTTAACCATAACTGTCATCCCTCCCTTCTTTGGTTTGGACTTACCAATAAGCTATTCGAGATGAGGTATATGATGCCCGCATCTAGCAACTTTATCACTTCCTTCTTGACTGTCTCTTTGATAATTGGATTGAGCTGCCTTTGATGTTCAATGGTAGGTTTATGATTTTCCTCCATCAAAATTTTATGCATGCAAAACGAAGGACTTATGCCTTTAATGTCGATTATGGCTCATCCTAGTGCCCTCTTATGTTCTCTTAGTATACGAAGGAGTGTCTCTTCCTGCATATTAGTAAGAGTAGTAGAAATAATAACAGGCAAAGTAGATGATAGACCAATAAAAGCATACCTTAGATGTGGTAGCAACAACTTTAGCTCCAATGTAGGTGGCTCTTCATTAGAGGGCTTGGAAGCCAAAAAGTATAGAAGCTAGAATGTAAAGAGATTCAAACTTGAGGTTTGATCTAGCTATGATAGGTGACGTATCTAATAATTTCATACACTTAACAAAATCGTCATCTTCTCTATTAGTATTAGAAATTATAGATACTTCAAGAGGGTCAATAGGATAATTATCTAAAAATACCTCTTGAGTTATTTCATCTATTAGATCAAAAGCAAAACATTTTTCATGGTCTGAGGAAATTTCATAGCATTAAAAACATTAAATGTTACCTCTTGGTCTTGAATCCTCATGGTAAGCTCACCTTTTTACACATCAATTAGGGATCTACCTGTAGCTAAGAAAGGTCTTCCAAGAATGATAGGGATTTCCCTATCTTCTTCCATGTCAAGCACAATAAAATCAACAGGAAAAATCAATTTATCGACTTTAACTAACATATTCTCTACTATTCCTATTGGATAGGTTAAAGACCTATCAGCTAGTTGCAATGTAACTGATGTAGGCTTAACTTCCCCCAAACCCAATTTTCGATATATAAACAAAGGCATTAAATTAATGCTAGCTTCTAAATCACATAAAGCCTTACCAAAAAATTGAGTACCAATAGTACAAGGATAGTAAAACTATTGGGATCCTTTAACTTTGTTAGGAGTTTCTTTTATAGTATGGCACTATATTCTTCAGTGAGAGCAACTAGTTTCATACTCATCTAACCTCCTATTCTTAGACAAGATATCCTTCATGAACTTGACATAACTCGGCATTTGTTCTAAAGCTTTAGCAAATGGATATTGATGTGGAGCTTTTTGAACACTTCTAGGAACTTTTGGAATTGCTTGTCAAGATTCTTCTTTTGGAATCTTTGAGGCAAGGGTAGTGGAGGAGTAAGCACAGTAGATTCATTAGTTTGATCCTTTTCCTTTTTCTTTTCAATTGAAGTATCTACTTCAATTGGTTTATTCACAACTTCAGCTTGTTTATTTGGCTCCTCAATTGTCTTACCACTTCTAAAGGTTATGGCCTTGCAGTGATCTTTATCCATCCTTAGATTAGGCTCAGTGTCACTAGGGAGGGCACCTTAAGGCCTATTTGTTAGGGCATTGGCTAGCTGGACTTTGGATAATTGAATTAGTCCTAGACATGTATTGCATGAACATGTCCTCCAAGGATGGCTTTTTCTCAAGTGTAACCATTGGTCTTGCCTATGGTTGAAACCCGAAAGGATAGTTAGGCTTCGTAGTATTTGAAGTCCCTTGATTGTTTTAACTAAAATTAGAATAGTTCCTCCAACTCGGGTTATAAGTGTTGGAGAAAAGGTTATTTTGCCTATTATAATTGTTCACATATTGCACTACTTCAGTGTTTGGGCATTGGTCATTAGTATGACCATCTCCACATATTTCACAAGCCATAACTTGATTCTTGATTACCGAAATCCTAAGAGTATCAAATCTTTAGCTGGACCAGCCACTTGTGTCGTTAAGGCCGTCAGGGTGTCTAACTCATCTACCCCCAGCTACTTTGCAAGTTGCAAGTCGCTCAAGTGGCCATTGATAATTGTTTGAAGCCATTGCTTCCAACAGCTTATATGCTTTGTTAATGGACTTTCCCATTAATGCACTGCTAGCTGTAACATTAATGGTGGTTCTTGTTTGGCTACCCAAACCATTGTAGAAAGTTTGGACTTGTAGCCACTTTAGAATGACATAGTGGAGACACTGCCTCAATAAGTCTTTGTATCTTTCCCATACTTTATAGAGAAAGGGTAAAGCCTTAGATGAATGGCATCACCAGAAATACCATTGCACTTGAAAGTGTTGCAAAACTCCAAGAGCATCACCAAATGGGCATTCAGATCATCATTTGGAAGGCCAGCAAATTGCTCCATTTGTTGGATCATTTCAATCTAGCCGGCCGTAATTTCAAAATTATTAGCTTGAATTACTGGCCATTGGATACTTGAATGAAAGCCTTCCACTAAAGGGACAACATAGTTCCTCAAGACCTTAAGCTCTTGTTCGTCAGCCATTACTGGATTTTGCAAATTAGCTTGTTGTTTCTCCTTTCAAAGTCTTCAAATTTTCTTTTTAATCTCAGGATCAAAAGAAACAACTTTGAAGTTACGAGTTCTTAGCATAAACCTAAAAATATATTATATATATATATATGAATTAAAACTAGAACTGGCTGGTATTAATATTAACAAGAATAGAATAATAACCTGGCAACGGCACCAAAAACTTGTTATGAAAAATATTATGCAAGCACATGTATCGTTTAAATAAGTAATAAAGGATAAGTTAACTATCATTCTCACGAGGAATTAATTATATCAAGCCAAGTACTAAATTTTACTAATTCCAACTTTATCGAATAATTGAAAATTTTAGATTTTTAACTATGATTAAATTAAAGTAAATAAATTAAATGACTGAACTTAAGATTATGCAGAGAAAACCTAGGATTATAATTTCCTTCACACTTCACTAACCTTGCCTTTATCCTATCATGCTTAGCTATGATATTATGTTATTAACCTAGAGTTCAAAGTTAATTATAAGTATCTTTTGAATTGCTTATTACCTTAGTTAATCAATTCACTATATGTCTATGAGAATTGAATGAAGCAAGGTTCAATAAGAGCAAACCTAATTTGGCTACACAAGGTATATAGGTATATGTCTATCCTATATGCAAATCAAATTCAACCAACTAAGTGAATGAGTTTATATCATTCAAGGCTAACTAGATTTCCTTTGTCAAGATTCATCTAAATTACCTAATCTAGACAATTGGTGATCAAGCAATTAAAAGCAATGAACATAGAATGACATAAATAACAATAATATCAAACCCTAAGCAATCCATAAGTAAAATTAAATAAGTGCAGATTTTATTTAAAATCCGTATACTTTTTTAAAGAAGTTTGATTGATTGTGTGTAGCTTTAGGATATGATCCTATCTGGTCAGGGAAATGAGTTAGTTATTAGTTACATGATGTGGCATATGAGATATAAGATATTGGTATATCGACAAATTAAGTTGAATCCACTTGTTTGGTTTAGGTTTAACAAAGCTTTAACTGAATGTTTTATATTTGAGAGCTAAAATTGCAAATGTAAGACTAGTTGAATAAGGAGTTTATCTGTCCCAATATGTCTCAATAGGATGCTTTAGTTCTTTTGCCAAAGAGAATGATGATTTGTTCTAATTATGTATTGATTTTCGGCAGTTGAATAAAGTTATAGTGAAGAATGAGTCTTTCCTCCCCAGTACTAATAATTTATTTGATTAGTTACAGGGGGGGGCTTAAAACTCTTCCAAGATCGATTTACATTCAGAATATCACCAATTTTGAATCAAAAAGGAATGATGTTCCGAAAACTATTTTCCATACCCAATCGAGCATAATGAGTTATTAGTCATGCCTTTTGAACTCACAATGTTTCTATAGCTTTTATAGATCTTAAGAGCAAGAAGTAAGGAGTAACATGCGGTGGGGTATTTTCGTACGGTCTTGCAAACATTTAGAGGAAAAACAAGCTTTGTGCTAAATTCTTCTAGTATAAATTTTTTATTGAATCAAGTAACATTTCTTGGGTGTGTTATTTCTAAAGAAGGAACTTATATGGATCTTAAGAAAGTTGAAGCAGTCCAGGATTGGTTTCGTCTAACAAACATGTCTAAAATTTGAAATTTACTGGTTTGGTTAGGTGTTATAGGAGAATTCTTGAAAATTTCTCCCATAATGCTTGTTAAGTTTATTGGTCAAAGGCTTGTGAGGAAAGTTTTCGGAAGCTTAAGACTTGTTTAAGTTTAGTTCCAATCCATATACATTATTTTGGTAAGAGAAAATATACGATATTTTACGATACTTTCTGTATTAAACATGGGTGTGTTTTGGTGTAGAATGAAAGGTTGAATCCAAAATTCATAGAATATTTCTAAATGTTGACTTAAATTGAAATCATGACTATAGATTGGCATTACTGCCATATTAGGATAATTTACATCCAGTTTTTCATGTTTTCGTGTTTTGGAAATAATTGCCTGAAGAATCTTACATTTTATTGGTTCAGGATAAAAACTTAATATGTATAAGGAGCAACTAGTGACAATCTTAAATAGACAAACCCATGAGTTTTGATCGAAGAGTATTTCGTTTATGAGAATTGTCTAGCAGTATCATAATGAACAAAAAGTCAATGGAGAATCTTAAAATCTGATAATGCAATGATATTCATATCTTTTTTTTTCTTTTTTTTTTTTATATAGAAATTCAAGACGAATTTCTTTTAAAAGGGGAGATTGTTATAACCCGACATTGTAAAGCCGAGTCTAGATATAATGTGTAAATTTTAGTTATAAAATAAATAACAATATAATTGAATATGTTATAACCCGATATTAAAACATGAAATTTGAACAATTTGTTGTAACTTTTGATCATAAAAATAAATGCAAGTATTTGAAATAAATAAATATTTTATATATATATATATATATACATAAATTATAAATGCTTACAATTAAATTAAAACTTAGACAACTTGGATTTTGATTTCATTTTTTTATGCATTGATAAGTGAAACAAATTTATAGACATAGTAGATTAGTAAATACTTAGTATATGTGTATATATAGAAACAAGTTTTAAGAAAAATGAAACACCGCACATTTTCTAAACATCTTGACTTTGAACCTAGTTGTTTAAACTTTGTTTTATTTCCTTCATTTATTTATTTATTTCTTTAACATTCCATTTTGCTTGGCTGAATTTTTTTTTTCCTTTCCCACCACTTTTGATCTCCTTTTTGTTTCCCCTGCTTCCCGAAAGTTCAAGGGAGGCTTTGCTTTTCTTTCCCTTGGTGTTGCCCATGGAAGCTGCTAGCATGACTAGTGGAGAAATACACGAGAGATGAAAAAGTGAAAAAGAAAGAGAGAGTGTGCACTTTAGCAACCACCATGGTCGGAGGAGCTTCGAGGTTGAAAACAGCTCCAGTTTGTCTCGTAATTTTTTTCTCCAAGAATTTGAATTTGTTATGTAAATTTCCATGGTCATTCAGTTATAAGCTTTCGAAGATCCCTCTCTATTCCATTATGTCTGTCTCCCTTTATCGCTCTCTTTTGCACAATTGCACATTTTACACTGTTTTTATTGGGATTTTCTATAATTTCTCAAATTGTTGTGGGTCACTACTCAAGTTGCTCAATCATGCTTACTTTTAGTATTTTTTAATGTGTATATATCCATAAAATCTTTCTGAATATTTCTGCTTTGCTTCATTCATTTTTCCAGCAAAGCTTTTGTTTTATTTATTATTGTTTCAAAGAGAATGTATTTGTGTATGCATGTTGCTTGAAACTAGTGTTTCTTATTTAATTTAGATTTTAACCCATCCTTAGTTTTTCCTTTTTGTTCCTTTTGGGCTCCTAGTGATTGCTTGGGGGAAATAGTACAAGAGGCCTGGAAAAAAAAAAAATGCAAGTTTAAAGAGTCTGAAGAGCTAGCTTGATATTTTTATGTAAGTTATATTAACAAAAATCCTAAAATTTCAAGTCTTAAATATATTGAAATGTATTAATAACGTTTTCCTAGTGTTCTAATTGTAATAGACTAATAAGGATATATATTGTATGTTTAATGAGATTGTTACGGTGGTGGATGGGAGTTAGTTGGGAATCTTAGATGATTCAATTAGCTCAAAAAGTTAAACAAAGTTAAATTCGATAAATAATTTTCATCATTTCCCCATTGATTTCCAAGCTAGCTACCATATTTTGTTAACAGTCTTTCTTTTTCTTTCCCAAATAATAGGTGATTTATAGGGTACTTCACCTAACACTTCCATTTCCAGCTGCTTAGGAAGCTGTATTGCACATATAGTTTGGTTTATTTGATGTAGAAGGACATTATATTTAAGATTGCAATTCGTCTTTAAAATATATATATTTTCCTCCTCTTTATGATTCATTCAAGAGAGGCAAGTAAATTATGTTCAAGTGCTAGTGTGCCATAATGCCCCTATAACAGTCTAGTTTTGTTCTTTGGGATTGTCTTATGAACTTTCTCATCTTCTGATATTGTCACGAAAATGGCATCAAAGGCATTCAGCATGTTATAAGTACTACTTTAAAGTTTCAACTTTATTACCTTTTCAAAGATATGTACACTGAATTCTTTTATTGATGTATCGAAGGACTTAGTTTCAAACAAACATATGGAAGTTGATATAATTAAGTTTTAGTAACTAGAGGATTATAATTTTGAAATTTATAAATTAAGTAGTGCTTGGGAATATATTTTTCAGCTTTGAAACTTATTGTTGATCCAACGATACATGTGGATTCAAGAAAGAGTGACAAGCGAGATACGTATCACAGTGAGTGGATAACATATTCTTTGATTGCTAGATTAATATATATAATTGTTTATGTGTATTTGAAATAAATGTGTTTAAATGAAGGTATATAAGAATATATACTGTTTAATTTGAGTTATTTAAATTATGCTTGACATGTGATTTTGTTTGTGTTTGATATGGGCCAATAAAAATGAATTTTTATCCAAAATGATTTTTACATTCGAAATAAAATCCAGGAGCACCTAAGATACTTTGTTTTGATTATTTGATATGTGATAATAAATGCTCAAGTAACTCAACCCTAGGGGATGGATATGTAAGGAGTATATATTTGTTGTGTGGGTGCACAAATTGCTCATGGACGATATGTGTTTGGTGTGCATGTGTTGAGTTACTCTAATTGGCCCTTTGTGTGCTTTGATTGACTTGTTTATATAGTGTATTACATGAATTATGCATGGTTAATTGTATGTTTTTCATATTTATGTATGTGTGACATTTAATTGTTTTGAAATTTATGTTATATTGAAATTATTTGATCTAAGTATTCTATTTATATATTGAAATATGCTAGTACCCTTTGGGTATTTTTTTTTTTCCACTCATTGAGTCCGTGTTATTCACCCCCCTCTTGTTAATATTTTTTTTAGTAACAGGATCTTAGTGGATGCCAACCACCGATACTTGGCTTGCTGGTTATTTGGTGGCAAGATTTATATTTTCGAGATCATTTACTTGAAGTCAATAGATGGAAGTTTGCAGTCACATTAGGCATTGGTGTAAGATTTTGTTTTGTGTAATAGATTATTTATTATTGTTTATGGTATAAAGTGGAGTGGAGCTCCTTGTGATTATTGTTGTCAATGTGAACTGGTTGTATACAAATCAAGTATTTTGTGTTTGTATTTTGAGCATGTTCCAGTTTACAAGGAGACCTCTACTGAAATTTTTACTTAAATTATTATACATTTATGTAAATAAGCATTTTCATTTAAATTAGGTTTTCTAACTTTATTTTTTAATCTTTAATTTAGTCGAAAGTCATATGTGTTTCCAAGTTTTGGAGTCAAGGCTACAAAGATTTGGTTATCTACTCCTTCGCCAGTCATGCCTCCATTAGGGGTGTTACCTGAGTAATACACCATATGCACACACAAGTGGAATAATAAAAAAAATTCATAAACCAAGAACATAAGCGAAATAAATAATTATATATTAAAAAGCTAAAGATTAACTATGATCCTTTGAAGTTCTCTTAATACAGCCAGTTCGATTGTTTAGCATAGATGCTTGGAGTTCCTTCTCAGATCGACAAAAGCAATACTCCTAATTAAACATACAAAATTTGATTTATGATTAGTATTTATTCATCTGTATAGTCTCTTATGTAAAAGTCTACATAATTGACCAGATTAAAACCTAGGAAAAGTTTACCTTTACAATCAGTTGAAGGAATTCAATTCCACCCTTATGATGAGTGATAGCTCCTACTCGATTAGTAGAATTTTTAATGGAGGAGGTTGATCTTGAAGCAAGAACTTATTTACTTGAACCTAGGTACTGGGCTATGGAGAAGGAATAGACAATAACTCTTTCTTGCTCTAAATCCATTTCTGGACGAATTGCTTACTCTTGTTGAATGAATGTGTGTTGGCCAAAATTCCCATAGCTTATACATCTATAAGGGCTACTAGGGATTAAGTTAATTGATCCAATATTTTGGATTCCAATAAAGCCTAAAGCCTAAACCTCAAGGCCCAAAACTCTTTTTGTAACCCATAATCATATCAGGATTCCTAATGGGCCTTTTAGACACCTAGTGGCTTAAATCTAATTAGGATTCTCATTAGGTCCTTTTCTTGACTTTCAAGAAAACTAATAAGAAGTACAGTCAAATCAAAACACTTTTTAAGTTAACTCTGGTTTTCTCAAACCAAACAACTTATATTTATAGATCAAGATTGACATCTAGTAATGTATCATAATTCATGACCACCCAAATACAAGTGACATTAAAATTATTATTCAAACCTTTCAGTGCTTAGTTACCGTGTAATCTAATTCTTTCATCATATATATCCTGAGTTAGACATACGGCATGGATCTTGGTGTCAATCCTAACTTTGTCTACATCCATTAGTACTTGAAACCAAGTATATGATCTGTTCCTCAAAAAGATTCAAGAAAACAATTTTCGTAATCTTTTTCACTTTGCAAAAATTCCTAGAAAAAGATATATTTGTCTCAAGAGGCCTTAGGATATCCGTCTTGTTTACTAAGGATGATGAATTATTTATCTATCATTCATCTACCTTCATATGTTTCACTATATCCAACTATCACCCATATATCATCTCTTTTACAGGACAAGTGGAATGACATCAAAACATGTAGATTCACATATAAGGTAATAAAATAACAAGTCAAATTATCACTTACACTACCAACATTTGAGAACTTTCATTGACTCATGAGTAAATACTTTAAATGGTTTCTCAGTGTATGTTAATTCAATGTACTTGTTCAACTAATAAGCACCCATATGTTTGTCTAAGCATCATCATGCTTGTAGTTAAGAGATCTCTACTCTCTTCATAAGAGAATGACACAACATATGCTAGTCTCTAAGAATCATCAAAATCTCTATTCTTGATGATTCATTAACTAGAATGTTTTAGAATATAATAATACTATATGTATTACTTATCTCAATTATGATCAACATCATAATTATGCATGCACAGTTATTATTATAGGGACTTTAAACATGGTTGTAATAAATCTCATTTAAACTCATTATTAAATAATACCTAAATAACATAATGTCATGCATTAAATACAAACTAATGTGTCATTACAACCAACTATTGATTGACTCTTGTACACTAGTACTAACATAAGTATAGTACTCTTTTTATTGTGAAAGGTTTTGATCAAGGGTTAGGGTTTAACTTAAAAATGAGCTAAGTTAGCCAGCATAAGAATTGGGAATATGATGATCCATGAATTGGGATTTATTTGGTGATTTACCTATGTATTTTGATGTAATTGTATTTATCTAAATATAGAGTTAAGGATAAATGATAGTAGTATTTTATTATTATTTGGATTTGAAATAATTAAAACTTTATTTTTAGTAGGGTTTATTTATAATTAGGATTGTATAGCGGAGTTCTAATTAAGTTAGCATTTTAGGGCGTAGAAGTTGCCTATATATATATATATACAATGTGTTCTTTTAGGGTCATTTGAATGAATTGAGAATAAATATTATCAGTATTTTTCCCATGGATTACTTTAGAATAGAATAGTTCTCTCACTAAAATCCCTTCAAACCTAAGTTGTCTTACATTGAGTAGCATTTGAGCCAATCATTCATTCTTAGTATCCAAAATGCCAAAAATTAGCATTGCCCAGTCAAGAAAGCATCATAAATCACCAGCAAATTGCTTCCTGTCGCACCACTTCCCTATTTCCACCACCTAAGACCATTCACAATATTCTTTCAAACACAGTTGAAACCACTACCAGACATCCATTAAAATGTTTCCACTCTCCACCAAAATATTCCTCACTGCCAACACCTAAATCACAAAATAACACTACAAGAAAACTGCTCATTACCGACCGACCAAGTTGGTCAGTAAAGATCCCAAAGTCGGTCGGCAACCCCTTACCAACCAACTGTTGGTCGGTAACGAGTGGTAGGCAAATTCAAGGTTCCTATTACCAACTGTAGTTGGTAGGTATTGTTTGTTGGTGAAGATTTTTGGAGAATTAAAAGAAGTTGGTCAGTGATTGGGTTGGTCAGTAATTACAAACCAACCTTATGGTTGATCAGTATTACGTTTTTATGAAACATTATTTGTCTTTACATTAAAAATCCTGGTATCTCTATTGTTTCTTTTTCATTATAATTTTCCTAAAAACCTGTTTTACATTAAATAGTTTCTAAATGAATACTGAAAATTAAATATACTGATGTATCAAAATAAAATTATCATATAATTATAAATAGTATAATTCATGAACACAATATAACATGATTAAACAAAATATCATATAATATATCAAAAAATAAAAACTACTAGCTAAAAATCTTCATCGTGGTCTTGATTATTCACTGCATCATCTTGTCCCAAATCAACTTCACCACCATGTTTACTGCTAGAGGAAGCCCCCACATTGCCCTGTTGAAGTAAAATAACTAATTAATATATGTAATAAGGATGATAAGTATAAAATTAAGTTAGTGTAAACCAAAAAAAAAAAAAAAACATAAGCATAATTGGTATAATAACAGAAATATTGGCAGCATGCTATATAATAAATGGCAAAGGTACATCCTCTAGCAATTTATCAAGTTATGTTAAATGACAAGAATTACATGTATCATAACATTTTCAAATATTGAAATCATCTAGCTGCAGTAGAAAGGAAACGTTCTCAATAATCATCTCCTTCAACTTTTCAACATCTAGCTTGCTGCCTGTACACTAACTTGTCAGAATCTAAAAGCCAAATTTCCACATTACATAAAATTGCAGGCTCCTGAATACATTATTGCAGAACAAACCATGTATATTGAGTCTAATTCGGTACTTCAGATCCCTAATAATGGAAAATAAATCATTCTATACATATATATACCATTACAAATACCTAATTCTATCACATAATGATAAAGTTATAATCTACATCTCTCTTAATGCAACATATGGACAATTTAAATATGGCAGGAAGAAAAAGAATAATAAAAGATACAAAGCATGTGACAATGCATCATTTCACAAAAGTTGAAAGAAAGATGAAACTTACTGAAGATGACGGCATAAGAATGCTAGTATCTACACCCAGCTTTGCTACCAACAAGTTCACAAGATTTTTCATTTCATCTACTTTTTGAGTTAACTCGCTCTTTGTTGAGCTTAACTCATTTTCAGGGAATCAATCTCATGAGCCATCTCATATTCACGCCGTGAGGTGGCTGTAGATGAAGTTGATCTACCAGAAATACTAGCTCGATCTCCAAATAGAACTTTTGCTGATTCAGCCTTCCTACATCTGTATATTTTTCCTCTTTTTTTCACTCCCCCACCTGCCTTTAACCAAAGTTCTTCATCAAATTCAAGATGACCAACATGATTTTTCCCGTATTTTTCAATCATTAGACACGTGTAGGTTTCTTACCAATCCAAATAGAAAAATTTGTTAAACATATACACACACACACACACACACATATATATATATTAGATATTGAAGCTTAGTCAATAAAAAGCAAACTAAAGTGGCTTTTGACTTTTGATTCACAAATTCTCCAGTTTTAGTTTTCTTGTGAATGCGGTAGTAAACTTGTAGTGTGCTCGGTTCCAATCCAAATTTCTTTCTCTACAAAATTATTAAAATTCTAAAATGTTAACATTGCATACTAACTTTTAAAGTAATAATATTTTGCAAAAAGAAAAATTACCATTTTTTTCTTTATGTTGTAGTACTGAGATGGATCCTTTAGCATGTCTAACCAATGAGTCATCTCCTCCAGATGACCAGTTTTGTGACCTTGTTGCAGAAAGTTTTTGCCACTCATCAGAGGCCCAAATTTGAAGGAGTACTCTCCAATTTTCTTCTTTCATCCAAATAAGCTTCCATGCGAGATCCCTCGCATTTTAGGAAGTCATTAGTTTTACATTTTTTTAAAGCTGTGGTTCGTGCTTCACTCAACAGGTCTTTTAGTTGTCGTGCAGCTATAATATTGAACACAGATTTAGATTCTACCTCCTCCTTCTCTGTCTCAAACCTATAGTGGGCCTGCAATTTAACAAAAACATTTAATTATTACTACATATTAAGAAAAATAGATATAACCATTAATTAATTACTTTATTATATATAACCATTTACAAGAAACTGTCGAAAACATAATTCTCTAGCCCCCTCTAGAAATTTAGACCAAGTTGGATACGGTCCTGGCATATGAGCACGAATGATAGTTGAGATGGTCCTAACAGTTCTGCCATCATCAAATTCACTGTAAACATAAACAAACTAATACCATTTTAGGATATTGACACTAGCTATAATAATAAGAAATATATTTAATATTATGTTTAAGTAAAACATATATACTCCTCACTAATAACTTTAATCAACTGACGATCACTCATGTCAACAGGAGGTGGTTCTAAGTGCGCAGACCCTCTCGGTGCTCTCGAATGAATGGATGGAACTCTAGATGATTCTCCAATTCCAGTTGTACCTACATGTATATAAAAAAGTAATAATTCATTGACTCCATCGATATTATGAACTTACAAAAATTTATAACATAAGTTCTTTTTACCAAGTGGGGTCTCTGACGAGTCTGAAGCAAGAGGTACAACTATACTATGCGATTGCAGTGTGTGACTATCTAATTGAATAAAAGTAATATGTGTACCAGGTGATGCTCTAGAGCCAGACCCATGAATACTACGAACCATGATCTATATCTTATATTATAAGAATATACATTTAAAAAAAATGAGAAAGCGTGCTAAAAGAACTACATAAGATATGTTTGTAAATATTAAAATATATTGAACTAAAAGTTTTACAATATAAGAACAAATCATATACAAGGTATGCTAAACACCTTTCATATCATTGTTACTTTCATATTCAAAACCAACTTCTTCATTACCCATATCTAATTCAACATTATCATTTTCGTCATCATCTTCCCATTCATCATTTTCTGCGTATTCTTCTTCATGTAGTTGATCATCATCTAAAAATCTAGGCATAGTTATATCATTCAAATTCACTTCTTCCATTGGACCGTCACCTAGAAGAATTCTAGGTATATCCAAATCAGCGCCAACACTGACTGGAGTCGGTACATGCAATTCAACCTCCTGAAATATATCGTCATCAACTTCTTGCATATTGTCACTAGGATTTTCATGGCATCTAAAATTATAATTGTTCTTAGCCTTCATGTTGCAAATAGCCCACCAAGCATTTCGTGTTCTATGTGGGTAACGGGCATAATACACTTGATGTGCTTGAGAAGCTAAAATAAATGGTTCATTTGAGGCAAGTCTAGATCTATATTTAATATCTACGAGACCATGTAAAGAATCTATTTTCACCCCTTTATCAGAATCATACCAATCACATTGGAAGAAAACAGAGAGTTGTCCATTGGAATCCATATATCCACCATCATCTTGACGAGGAATTCGATTAAACTTCATTTGAACACAGAAATTTGAAATTTCATGCAATACATAGGCCTCACATATGGAACCTTCAACATAAGCCTTGTTTCGGGCCTTTTTCTTTAAATTCAACATCATCCTATAAACAAAATATGTAATAACTAAATAAAATGAGTACAAATGAAATCAAATTAAGGTAAAAAAAATTACCTTTCAAACGAATACATCCAATGATATTGCACCGGTCCACCCACTTTAGCTTCATAAGGTAAATGCATAGTCAAATGCTCCATTGAATAAAAAAAAAACCTGGAATTAATATCTTCTCCAACTTACACAAAGTAATAACAATATTTTTCTCAAGCATCTCCATATGCTCCACATGCAATTCAGTTGTACATAAATCTCTAAAAAAGTTACTAAGCTCTGTAAATGCTTCCTATATACCTTTCGGTAAGTAATTGCGAAATGCGATCAAAATTAGTCTTTGCACAAAAATTTGACAATCATGGCTTTTCATCCCGTACAACTTATAATCCTTCATGTTCACACAACGAGCTAGATTTGCAGAATACCCGTTTGGGAGTCTCAAGTCTTTTATATATTCACACACTTCCTTCAACTGAGGTTTTGACAAGCTATAAGAAGCTTTTAGCATGATAAGTTTTCCACTACATTCTTTCAATTCCAATTCAGGACGCTTACAAAATAATTTCAAATCCATCCTAGCATTCGGATTGTCTTTTGTCTTGCCTTTCATATTCATCACTGTATTGAAGACATTATCAAAGACGTTTTTCTCAATGTGCATTACATCAAGATTATGTCGAATAAGATTAGTTGACCAATAAGGCAATTCCCAGAATATACTTATTTTTGCCCAAAGATTTTCTTTTCCAAATCTGAAAATTGTTTGTTTGCCAAATGCTTTGCCAAAAATGATTTGATTATGTTCAGAAAGATGATCCCACACTTCTTCCCCAGATAATCATGGTGGTGGCAAACCTTTCTCTATTATTCCCTTTTTAAACTTATCTCTTTGTCGTCTAAATGGATGATCAACAGGCAAAAATTGACAGTGACAATCAAACCAGCATGGTTTACTACCATGAGGTAGACTTTGATTTGGTTCTTTCCATACAATACAAACATGATAAGTTTCCATGTGTACTCCACCCTGATAGCATTCCATATGCGGGGAAGTTGCTAATGGTCCATATAAGTACAACTTTCATAATAAAATTCTGACCCCTGTAAGCATCATAAGTATCGACCCTTTTTTTCCCACAACTCTTTCAAGTCATCAATAAGAGGTCTCATGTAGATGTCCAAATTTTGATTAGGAGATTTTGGTCCAAGAATGACAAGTGTCAAGAATAAATACGGCTCTTTCATACACATATCAGGAGGCAAGTTATATGGAGTAACAAAAACTGGCCAAATAGAGTGACCGCTTAATGAATGCCTAAACGGACAAAACCCATCTGAGGAAAGACCCAACCTAACATTTCTTGGATCTTCTACGAATGATGGATAGTTGTCATCGAAGTGTTTCCATGCTTCACCAATCACCATCACTTGGATGAATCATTAAACCAGTGGCACATCTCTGATCATGCCATGTCATATGTTGAGCTGTGGTTTTTGACATATATAGTCTTTGTAGCCTCTTTGCAAGTGGAAAGTGACGCAAAATCTTATATGGTACATCTTTCTTACTTATTCGGGTCTTGGGTTGATATCTCGGATGCCCACATACACGACATTCTTGTAACTTCTTATCTGCTTTACCATAGCAAAGCATACAATCGTTGGGACATGCATGTATCTTCTCATATCCAAGTCCTAATTTCTAGACTAATTTTTTTTATTTGTAAAAATTTGTAGGCAACTTCTCGCCTCTAGGCAACATACCCTTAACAACTAAAACAATTTGATTATAGCATTTTTCACTCATATTAAACTTTGATTTACAGTTCAATAGTTGTGTCACTACTGATAACTAAGTATGCCAACTACAACCTTTCCACAACTCCTAGTCAGCATTTTGCAACAACTCAAAAAACCTTTTTGCATAAGAATTTGGCTCCTCAAGAAGTTGACTCTCCTTATCCCAATTAAAATCCGGACCAGCAGCATCCATAACCATGTCAACATACCGATTGCTTGAATCTCCGATATCAACTCCTCGGTCATTTTCCTAACCACTCTTCACCCTCCCCATCTAAGGTCCACCACTTATAGTTTCTTAAGAAACCATTCTTAAACAAGTGAACAGTTATTTCATCACGAGACATCCACTTTTTGTTCTTACAAACAAGACAAGGGCATCGAATTGTATTATTATCATCTACAATTCTCAGATGACTATATGCAAAATCAAGAAACTTATTTACATTATACATAAACTCATCTGTAACCTTACAGTTCTCAACTCTCCTTTGAATCCAACTACGGTCACCTTCAAACCAAGTAAGATCTTCGTCCATATTTTCTACTCATCAAAATTTTGTAAATATAATGATTTCATGTACCTAGTTAAAATTTCACATGTTCCATTTACATAAGTAAGCTCCTAATTCCACTAGAACTATTAAAAGAGGTATACAACATATACATGACAATATTATCTAGTACCTTTGCATTAAAAAGCAAAAGTCTACCTAAAAATCATTACTTGTAGTATACTTGCATCTTAATTCATAACTCAAACAAACTCATCAATCAACATTTAGCATAGACCAAACAAAGAAATAAAATAAAATAAAACCATTAGCATAAACATCTTTTGGTGGATTTCAAACTAAATCTAATTTCGTATAATAGAAATATAATCCAACACCAAGAATCTAAGTAAAAGGGATTATGATTGAATGGACCTTTTTCACTAAGGAAAAATGGGAAAAAAAACCTCTAATCTAGGTTAACCAAATCCAAGACACCCAACTAAAATCATAAACATCTTTTAGGTGGATTTTAAACCAAATTATGAAAACAAATCTAATTTCATATAAGAGAAATATAATCCAACACCAAGAATCTAAGTAAAATGGATTATGATTGAATGGACCTTTTTCACTAAGGAGAAATGGGGAAAAAAAAAAAAAAAAAAACCTCTAATCTTTCTTAACCAAATCCAAGACAGTCAAACTAAAATCATAAACATCTTTTGGTGGATTTTAAACGAAATCTAATTTCGTATAACAGAAATATAATCCAACACCAAGAATCTAAGTAAAAGGGATTATGATTGAATGGACCTTTTTCACTAAGGAGAAATGGGATATAAAAACCTCTAATCTATGTTAACCAAATCCAAGATAGCCAACTAAAATCATAAACATCTTTTGGTGGATTTTAAACCAAATTATGAAACCAAATCTAATTTCGTTATAATAGAAATATAATCCAACACCAAGAATCTAAGTAAAAGGGATTATGATTGAATGAACCTTTTTCACTAAGGAGAAATGGGAAAAAAAAAAAAAAAACCTCTAATCTTTGTTAACCAAATCTAAGACAGTCAAACTAAAATCAAATCATAAACATCTTTTGGTGGATTTTAAACCAAATTATGAAACCAAATCTAATTTCATATAAGAGAAATATAATCCAACACCAAGAATCTAAGTAAAAGGGATTATGATTGAATGAACCTTTTTCACTAAGGAGAAGTGGCCAAAAAAAAAAAAACCCTCTAATCTATGTTAACCAAATCCAAGACTGCCAAACTAAAATCATAAACATCTTTTGATGGATTTTAAACGAAATCTAATTTCGTATAAGAGAAATATAATCCAACACCAAGAATCTAAGTAAAAGGGATTATGATTGAATGGACCTTTTTTCACTAAGGAGAAATGGGGAAAAAAAAAAAAAACGTCTAATCTATGTTAACCAAATCCAAGACAGCCAAACTAAAATCATAAACATCTTTTAGTGGATTTTAAACGAAATCTAATTTATTATAAGAGAAATATAATCCAACACCAAGAATCTAAGTAAAAGTGATTATGATTGAATGGACCTTTTTCACTAAGGAGAAATGGGAAAAAAAAAAAAAAAAAAAACCTCTAATCTATGTTAACCAAATCCAAGATAGCCAAACTAAAATCATAAACATCTTTTAGTGGATTTTAAACGAAATCTAATTTCGTATAAGAGAAATATAATCCAACACCAAGAATCTAAGTTATTTACATTATGATTGAATGAACCTTTTTCACTAAGGAGAAATGGGGAAAGAAAAAAAAAAAAAAAAAAAAAACCTCTAATCTATGTTAACCAAATCCAAGACAGCCAAACTAAAAGGTGAAGTGAAGAGAACAATCCAATTGCTAACATGTTTAACAGACACATACAAGCAAGAACCCAAAAAACACATCTAAAAGGTGAAGTGCAGAGAACAAACCTTAAAAGCTACCTAGACAGCCAAACTAGGTTACATGTCTTGAAGCTAAGATCATAATTTGTACTAGAGATCTTGGATAACCAAAAATCAGAGCTTTCACTACAGCCCTACTAATGACAAAACCGTAACATTAAAGAAACTTCCACAAAAGAACAAGATTAGCAAGCAAAAAAAAGGGACCGAAGTGACTGACGCAAGATAACCAATTCGCTTCTTCTCTGTTGCCTCCCTTGAAAATATCAGCTCTTGCCTTGCTGTTGAGGAGGTGTGTTTACATGAAGATGGAGGAACTAAGTAAAAGGGATGGAGAGAAGGAAGAAGAGGGAGTCGTGAGAAGAAGGGGTCGTGAGAAAGAGGGAGTCGTGAGAAAGAAGGGGTCGTGAGAAAGAGGGGTTAGGGATTTAGGAAAAAGTTTTCGAATTAAAAAAAAAAAAAACACAAAACAAAGGAAGCAAAACGCAAGTGTCAACTGAGTTTAAAAAAAACAATCCAGTAAACTGCAATTTATCGACCAACCATAATCAGTTGGTAAGTATAAAATCTCCATTACCGACCAACCATTGCTGGTCGATAAAATTCCCTATAAAAATAAAACCATTCCCGTCAATTTACTGACCAACCTATCGACCAAAAGTTGGTCAGTAATATATTAGTTCTATATTTTGGTCGGTTGGTCGTTAGGTTGGTCAGTATTTGTATATTTTACCGACCAATAATGGTTGGTCGATAATAGTTGGTTGGTAATGACCAATTTTCTTGTAGTGTAACCACACTTAATAGTATTTTTTGCTCTCTGATCCCACCAACACGGAAAAACTGCTAAAAGGGGTTGGGAAAAAAAATAAAAAAAAGTGATAGGAGGAAAAAGAAAACTTAAGTTGTCAAAATGGGGGATTTTCTAAAACCGGGTCTTGAAGATCTAGTTTCTTCTCACCTTCTTGCCATGCCACACCAGCAGCCCAACTATTGTATCATATTTATTATATTTAAGTGTTATTATTATAAATAATTTAATTATTTTATTCATTAAATTAAAAACTATAATTGGAGATAACAAAAAAATAACAATTAAAAATAATAAATATTACTCAATTTATTAAAAACTTAAAATTAAAATCGATACTTGAAGATAACAAAAAATTATAACTGAAAACAAAATTTATAATCTATTTATATAACAATTGGGGATAAAATTTAATTTAAAGGTTTGGTTCCTAAAATAATTAAAAGAAACCAAATTAATAACTCACAAGTAGGCAACACGAGTCATATTTTAAGAAAAATTATAACAAAATTTAAAATAACTTTTTAATAATTACTGCATTTTTTAATTTAAAAATATATATATCTCACATGTTTAACTTAAAATAAGAAAAATATAAATTAAAGAAAAAGACTATAACCTAAAAAAAATAATCGGGTTCAAAAAAATATTACAATAACTTTAAAATTGAATCAAATTATTATAAATATTTAATTATTGTATCATTAAATTTTTTAAAAATTATTAATTCTAAATAATATATATATATAAACTACAAATTAGAAAAATAATTTATAATAATAACACATAAAATAAATAAATATGACGCAATGACAGGACTGCTAGCATTGCATGCCACGTGGCGAGAAGGTGAGGAGAAATTGGGTTTGCAGGACGTGGTTTTAGAAAAACCATCATTTTGGCAACTAAGTTAAAATAATACCACCACAAAACGTGGACCAAGAAATATCGAATGTGCCACGCGCGACTCCGAGCATCCACACACAGCTATGGCTCCTTCCACATCAACCTTGTTTGACACGTGTGACAATGTTGTCACCTCAATAATCAGTGTATCAGCAGCATAAGCCTCATCAGCGAAGACACATCAGCACTGCCACGTAACCAACTGGACCACTTCTTTATTGTTAGTAGATCAGCAAGAATACCTAATCTTCCAGTCAATGCAACGCCATTAGATTTGACTGAACCAATCTCACCCTTTGACAAGATCGGCAGGATATTAGACCGGTCTAGTTCACTTTCTTTTAGACAAGTTTTTAATCCACTTGAAACGGTTCCCAAAGTGTTTTGTTGCGTAAGATACAACTTTAGGATCCATTTTTCTCAAAATCAGCTTCAAAATTCAAAAATTGGTACGATTTCTTTTATGTAGCACTTTATTTCTTTACTTCTACGTACGCAATTTATTAGTTTTCATTTCCCTAGCATTTTATTTTTAGTAGGAAAAATAAAATAAGAAAAAGAAAAAAAAGAAAAAGAAGAAAAAATTATGTTGTGTGGTTACATTAATTGTCATATTGTGCCAGTTCACTAATCTAAATGCATTTATATCTGTTGTCACACTTTCTATATTTTAGTTTTGAATTTTCTATAATTCAATCTATATATTGAAGATGAAACTCAGTCTAGAATTATTGAAATTCAGGATAGTCTTCTTTTACAGTTTCCTAATTACATATCTAAGGTCTCAAACCCCTACCTACCGAATCAAACCAAAACCTGAGTTAACGACTGTAGAGGCTTCAATTACCTACAACTATTGTTCAGAAATTCAAGAGTCCTTTCAAATGTTATAATATTATCAAGATTTTAATAAATAATCAAAATTTTATTTTTTGTAGGTTTTAATTGTAATTAGGACTGTAGAGTGCAATTCTAATTATATAGAATTATCAGGGTGCAATTCTAATTAATATAGAATTATTTGGGTTTAGAATTTACCTATATATTAGCCTGCTTCGTACTTTTTTCCTAAGGACTTTTGAATGAATTAAGAATTGATATTATTAGTAGTTTTCCATAGCTTTTGTACATCATCTTCTAAAGTGAAAAGGAAGCCCAAAGACGGTTAAGAATTAATATTATTAGTAGTTTTCCTTAAACCAAAAATCCAAGAGATTTTTAATAAATTACTCTAGGATTTATTGAAGTTGAGTACAAATATTCGTATTCAAATTACATATGTATTTCAATTTGTATTTCTATTCGCAGGAATAGTTTAATAGCAAAGAAAAACATTTCACCTAGCATTTATGTTTACATCATTAATTTAAGCAAGCCAAATGCCTAATAGTATTAGACTAGTAGTTAATTGATGTAGAACGACAATTCATAGACCGGCAGTCAAACACCTCAGCAAGAACATGTAAATCTACAATCTCATAGTCACTGCCTCCCAGTTAACATATTTTAAGAGTCAAAATCCAAATTTTAGCCATTTACTCTTCAAGGAAAAGAAAACAAATCATACTTTCTGAAAGAAAAAGAAAGTCATATTAATTTGCAATTCCATGAAACCCGTATAAAGATAGGATACTGATAGAATCAAAATCATAAAAAAGGGAATAAAAGGTTACAAGCTTTAAGAAATTAGGGAAGGAGAATATTCAAAAATTATTGGAGTGAACGATTTTAGTGGTCATTTAAGTGGAGCACGACAAAGATTCTAGACCACCGCACCAGGACTCGGGACCTCAAAACAATTTCCAAAAGAAGTGAAAAGAAGAAATGAATCTGATGCATTCAATTTTTAATATTAAAACTAAAAATAAATATATAATATTCTTTAATCTCACAAATGAAACCACCCAAACGCGTCGTCAAATTCGCTCACCTATAGAGGAGAGAGAGAGAGGAGGATCTATTCGTTATGATATTAAAGATATTTTACGTAATATTCCGTCTTCCATAATAAAAAGCAGAAGATGCCTCAAAACAACGCGTGTTTGGGCTTTAAAACTATGAATATAAGAACACGATAAAGGTCTAACTTGAACAAGCAAGCATTTACTTTCAACTCCGAACAAGATCTCAGTTGGGTAACTAATCCTTCCTGGCTTTCGCTTATTCATCTGGTTGAGTTTAGGTTTCAATACGATATCTCGTTCTGTTTTTTCCAATTACTTTCTTCGGTGGAAATGAGTGTTCTTCTATTCTTATATAACCCTGTAGATTCTGATATTTCTTTTTAAATTTTAATACACTTTGTTATTGTGATAGTGAAAAAAATTGGGATTTTGATGGTTTTTATAATGCAAGAATGTTCTTGTATTTGATTTCATCTGAATAAAGTAACCCTATCGTACGTTGTTGGGTTATAGTAATATCAACATATGTCTGTAAAAGTGCCCAGATGGCTTGTCTGCTGCATTTTTGTCAAACTTTAGTGAGAGACCCTAAATATAGTTATAATTCCTTTAATTTGCCAAAAGGGCTCACTAACGTCTGGGTTGATGTCATCAACGTAGCAGTGGTCAGTGAATATCATAGTTAAGATAGGTGATTCGGTGCAAATGGAAAGGGTAAGAAAAGATACGTGGAGGAAGAACCAAAATTAATTGAGGAAAATTCTCGTAACAGATATAATTGTTTTGGATTTGAAAAAAAATTAAAAGTCACCTTGGATCTATGTGAATGAAGGAAAAGATTTCATGTAACAACTTGCATATATATGCAGTATGGGTTGCAATCCAGTTGATCTTCAATAACAAGTTTTTCTTTAACCTGGCACAATATATTTCTTCCTGTGTTGCTACTTTGAATCTTTAGAATAAATATTTTGTTCATAAAATTCAAAATACTATTGTTTTTTCTCAATTATCTTGGCTCTGGAGTAATAAGTCTATAGTTGACTGCTTTGTGAGTTTATTTTCTGCATTGAATATTAAGTATCTATGATGCTTTGAGTTTTCAATAATTCTGCTTGTATTTGATTTCAATAATTTTGTGAGTTTATCTTTTGTTTTGCGTCATTTTACAGTTAGTTCTAGAATGATAAGGCATAAATTTGTTGTTATGAAAGCACCTTATCTACATCATTTCACATGCTGGTGCATGATTCCAAATTCAGTGTATGTTATTTCTACATTCTGCCATACATAAAGACGAGACCAGAATTCCTATAATTGCAAATTTGTTGTATTTTGTTTTTGATACTTTGAAGAATGTTACATATAAAAAATGAAGACAGATATGTCATTCTTTGCATTTGATTAGTTTAATATTTATACTTTTTGTATTGCTCATTTTTGCAGATTCTTGCATTAAGTTCAAATTCAAGCCCAATGGGAAAGGGTGATCATGAGTCTAGTGACAAGGGTCTGTATTCACATTTTGGGGGATATGGTGCAGGCTACCCGTCACCTGGTTCATACCCACCACAAGGATATCCTCCTCAGGGCTATACCCCACAGGCCTACCCGGCAGCTGGATATCCTCCTTCTAATGGATATCCATCATCGGGATATCCTCCTTCTAATGGATATCCATCATCAGGATATCCTCCTTCTAATGGATATCCATCAGTTGGTTATCCCCCTTCTAATGGATATCCATCAGCTGGTTATCCTCATCAAGCTGGATATCCTCCAGCCCCGTATCACACAGGTAGTTCTTAATTATCTAAGTTCGTGTCTCTTAAATGTTTTTTATTCTTAGAATGTTATTCTAGAATACTCATCAGTAGTCTCTTTAGCTATATAAGGAATGTGATGCTTTTTGTTCATTACCATAATAATTCTTTTGGTATCAGTATCGCCTGGGAAGAAAAAAAAAAGAAAAAAAAATCTACAAAGACAAACAATAAATTATGTTTAATGAATTTAGTTATTACTTCTTTTTGTCATAGAAAATTAAGTAATGCAGTTAAATCTTCGTATTGTGTTTTTGGTGTTCGGCCATGGATTCAGAGGAACCAAACAAAAATGAGTCGCTTTGAAATTTCAAAAAACTGAACAGAAGCAGTAGTTTCATATATAATAACGTGTAAACTGGGGACACAGGAATCTATGAGCATGTTCACAATGATTGTTAATTTCGCTCCTTTTAGAATTGGGAACTCGAGGTTGATGTTCACTATACAACATTGATACTTTCTAACTCTTGTAAACAACACTGTCACTGCAGGGCATGCAGCTGGTTATGGAACAATGGCAGCTGGGGGTATAGGTGCTGCAGCTGCTGCATATGGAGCTCACCATCTGTCTCACGGTTCACATCACCTTGGGCAGGGGGGTTATGGCTATGGTCATGGCAAATTTAAGCATGGAAAATTTGGCAAGAGCTGGAAGAATGGCAGGCATGGGATGTACGGGGGAAAGTTCAAGAAATGGAAGTGAAAGAGTGGCCAGCAGAAATAAAGATCTAAGGAAAAGCCTGGTATCTAGCTCGGTCCGGTTTCTGTTAATGACCGGAAAAATAATAAAGTTCTACATAACTAGATTGGCTTTATACGAAGATATATCTTCTATTGAATGAGAATAATCGCTTTTAATCCTTCAGCGTTTCTTTTTTCTTACTTTTCTATGTGGCATCAGTTTACAGCTTCTGTATATAAGATAGCAGTTGTGCCCATGAAAATATACATATGTTCAATGTTTTAGCGTAACTCTTTTGGCCAGAAAATTTAACTTATTCTTAATGAACCACTTCAGGACCTCTATTACCTAGTTAGGTGTGAAAATATGCATCGCAATTAAGCGTGGATGTTTTTTTTTGTGGGCAAACGTGTAACATCTTACTATAATATAATATCTACTAACAAGTCCATCAATTATCATATAATACATTTTTGTTGTGGGCAATTGTGTAACATGATAATATAAAATAATATCTACTAACAAGTCTATCAGTAATCATATAATAAACAGAAAACATTACAATTACCAATACCAAGTACACGTGCTTAATATATAACTAGACCACAATAACCATTTAATTACACAAAAAAGCTCTGTTCCAATCATATCACAAATAACAAATAACTAGATTATTACATAACACAAAATTTTTGACAACCCAAAGCTTCTAGTGTGACTGCAAACTTTTATCCTTAACTCCAAGTATGAGATTTTGAATATACATTGCCACCAAACACTCGGCAAGTCCAGTATTAGGTAATTGTCATCCCTTAAAATCCTGTTACTAAAAAAAATAGCAACAATACAGACTCAATGAGTAAAAATCGTATCCAAAGGGTACTAGCATCACTCAACACACATATGTAATATTTAATCAATTAATGTCAACATATCATAAATTCCAAATTGCTTAGATTACACGTACACAGTTACAAAATCATAAAACATAACAAACAAGGTTCAAGTAGTACTTTGTATAATTTAATTAAGACAATCAAAGCAATCAAAACACACAAATCATACAAAAGGCCAATCGAGTAACTCAGCCTTGCATACCAAACAGAATCACTGAATCTCCATACCTCCTCCAAATCCATCCACCGAGGCTGAGCACTCAAATATCTTTTTATAACACTTATCAAAATCAGAATATCTTAAAATATCCTAGGTGCACAAGGATTTTATTTGAGAAGTAAAAATTATTTCGAAAAGAAAAACACTTCATTAGCCCTAATCAACCACAAACAATTTCAAACATCTACAAAATTCAAATAGTCAATCATAGCAATATGATTCTTATTTACCACTATATAGAATATATATACATAAATACATCAAACACTATAATCCAGCAGCCAAAGGGTAGCAATTAACTACTTACCAGTTTACAAATCTTGTTCGTCATTTCCTCTTGCGCTCACATGTGTCATTGATTCAACAATACTTTCCAAAACTGCAATTACATTTTTCACATATTATTTAGTTTATCAATTTTATAAGTTATAACATTTTAATTACGAAAATCTAGAGTTACTAAATTTCAAGTATTTATTTAAAGTTTGTTCCTTTTAGGCATTTTCACAACCCCTTGGATATATTTGATTTTAACTTACATACTTAACCCAATTCAACAAAACCAAGTTTAAACATTAACTTTAGGAAGTTAGCTATATTTCTTATTTAGAAATTTCTCCAAAAATTAGTCTTGAACCCACTCAATTCCTCACATGAACAAAAAACAGGGCTCTTGTAAAACTCATAGTTGCCAACCTTTGATTCCAATGCTTATAGAATTCTCATACTTGGGAACTAAAGTATGAAACTTTCCAGTCTAGTTTTTCAAGATTTTAGGAACATTTCATCTTCAACACTCTACTCCTAATTCATCCTTTAAGACCCCTTAATATCAATTACTTCAAAATAGGTATAGTCAGGACCTGAAAATCACAATCATGACTTCCAATACCTCAAAAATACACACAACATGGAATGAAGACCTACACTGCTCCAGTTTGTCCTTTAATATGCTAGAAACAACTTTTATTCAGAGGTCCTAAACTAATGCCAACCACAACCCCTAATGAAGTCTTCCGGATTGACTGAAGCTCACTAAAAATCCTGCATGAACTTAGTCGTAGTCTAATAGCTCTAATGATAAGTATACTTGGAACCAAGTTACAAAATTTTCCAGATATCATATCAAGACCTTAAGTTACATTTTCTCTCTGGAACTCTTAATTTAATTCAATCTCGAAAATACTCGAAATACTGAATTTCTCTAACTCATCAAATCTTCCCTGCATCCTTTTAAAAATCATTTAACTCTCATTTTCAACACTTTACACCACAACTAAATATCCTTTGCTCATACTTACTACCCACTTTCATCAAATCCTTAACTCACCACATCAACTAACCACTCTTGGCTCTTGTTTATGAACTTTTATTCAAAGGAGGTAGTTAATATATTTTTCATCAAAAGCTTAGATCATTTCACAAGAAAACATTTTGTTGGCCCTTGTCAACCACAAACAATTTCAAACATTAAACATTGTTCAAATAGCTCAAACAACTTAAATTAAGCATTAGACATAATTATGCTTCTATAATAACATATATATTCAAGTAGACGAAATCAGTACATATAGTAATTTAGCATCCCAAAAAGTAGCACTTAACCACTAACCATTTATGAATTTTGCTTGCTACTTTCTCTTGTGTTCACGAGTGTCGTTGACTCAATAACACTTTTCTGAGATGCAATTAATTTTCTAAGTGTTACTTAGTTTGTCAATACTATAAATGGTAACCTTTTAATTACAAAATCTAGAGTTACTAAGTTTCAATTATTTATTTAAAGTTTCCCTCTTCTTTGCATTTTCACACTATCTAGGAGATATGTTGATTTTCATTTAAAAACCAAGTTCAAACATTATCTTTAGGAAGTTAACTATCTTTCTCATTTAAAACTTTTCCAAAAATTAGTCTTATACTCACTTAAATCCTTACATAACATAATACAGGGCATTGCACCATTTCTGGTTATCAACATTAGATTCCAAGACTTATAAAATTCTCTTACATGGAAATTAAATTACAAAACTTTCTAGTCTATATTTTCAAGATATTAGGAACATTTAATCTTGTGAACTTTACTCCTAATTCATCATTTAAGACCCTCCAAACTTAGATACACCAAAATAGGTATAGTCAGGACCCGAATATCACAATTATAACTTCTAACACCTCCAAAATACACATAACAAGGAATTAATACCTGCACTGCTTTAGATTTATCCTTTAATATGTTAGGAACAACTTTTATTTAGAGATCATAAGCTAATTCCAATCACAACCCCCAATGAAGTCTCATGGACTAACTAGCTTACTAAAAATTCTACCTAGACCTAGCTGTAGTCCAAAAGCTTTAACGATAAATCTACTCAAAATCAGATTATGAAAATTTGCAGACATCCTCTCAAAACCCTAAAATTTACAGACATTCTCTCAAGACCCTAAGCTACATTTAAAAAAAAAAAAACTCTTAATTTAATTCAATTCTGAAAACACCAAAAACTCAAGATTTCTCTAGCCCATCAAAACTGCCCCTACATCCCCAACACTTACCATTCAACTCACATTTCCTTCACTTTCAAGTTTTAACTCATACTCCTTACTTCAACACTAATTCACTAACATTACTCTTAATCTAATTAAATTCAAAGTTTTATTAGTGATTTAGAATCAATCAAGAGCTTGAGTTGTCATTTTCCAATATCAATTCAACCAAGTTTAGTTTACTCATTAAACAATAATTAGTTTCTTGTAGACATTTTATCAGATACCTTGTATGCATGTTTTGTTCTAGCTTATGCATATGTGCATATGTGTATATATGTATACACACCTCCCAATAACATCAACATCATCATATTAATCCTTATATTACTCATGATCAAACTTAAAATTACAATTTTATCACTAATCTTAAACTAATTAAAGTACTAAGTTAGAAAACTACCAACCCATCAAGAGGACTAGCTGCAACCACCAAGAGCCTTGCTGCCATACCTCCTTAACACCCAAAATCATCCTCCAATTCAGCTCCAATACTTGGCCATGAGAGATGAATGAAGTGATTTGTAACCTAACACAGAGGACGGCAGCAAGTAGTTATTGCTGCCTTATGGTGGTTGTTATGAATTTTGGGAAGGAGGAGGTAACTTGTTATTCAAGGTATAAATATAATGTGTAAATTTTTGTTATAAAATAATAAATACATAAATAAGTTAAATAAATAATAATACAATTGAACATGATATAACTTGATACTTTATTATTTCGTTACCTGATATGTTAGTAAATCTTTTTAACTAATTTTTCGTGTAATTTTTGTATATAGATATCTGTATTGTGATAACCCAAATCCGATAGTTACATTTTGGAAGATTGTATGTAACCTGTATAATCAGATAAATAAAAGTTTTGCAAAGTTAGAGTTTAAGTGAACGTTAGTGTGTATATATATAATTACATGCAATGAGCTAGCAAATATATTTTTATCATGTTATGAGTGTAATTGAATTTAGAGTGTATTTTATTTAAAGGGTATTAGTAAATAAAATAAAAAATGTGTTGTGTAATTATAAGGTGTAAAAATGATTTATTATATATATATCAATACACTTTTAACCATGAATAGATTTTAGCCACAAAACATGGCACGTGCTTTATCAATTCATTATTTTATTAAGTCCATGTCTTTACGCCTTTGTCTAATTCATTGTTTTATTTGCTCTTCCTTTTCTCTATGTGGCTAACTTCAAAGCCTCCAATTCCTTTTTCTACCGCCCTTCTTTATTTTCTTTCTTAAGTTTGTTTCCTGAGCATTCTAGCTCTTCCTCCCCTGCTTTTGTTCTTGTGTTTCTTGGCTAGTTGTGAGTTCCAGCCTCTTCCTCACTGTCTAGCTTTGTTCCCTCCCTTCTTGCAACCATGTTTATGTGTGGGTGAAAGTCTTAAGCAGCCAAGTCAGGCCACGGTAGCAGGGGCAACTCTGTTTTAGGCATTCCTCCTTCTTCCTCCTAAAACCATGAGGTGGCTGCCCTGTGTTGGTGTTGTAGCCGCTGAGTTCCTTTCCTTTTGCTGCTAACTTGACTTTGTTCAACCTCCATCCTAGCCATGCAGCTATCAGCTTCTTGCCATGCATCCTTCTCCAATCGTGGTGTATTTCCATCCTTGAGTAGGCAGTCGTTCTTGAGGCAGGCAGCAGCTTCAATTGCTAGCAGCCACAATCCTTTTCAATGCAGCATTAACAAGTGCAACCTTCACCTTCCATGGTGGATATCCTTTGATTTTGGGTATTTCCAAGTTCCCTTTTTCAGTTAAGTGAATTGTTTTTCTTAGAATTAGAGTTACTTCCTGTTTGTAGTGATTGAGAGTTAAAATATATATATAAAGAAGTTAGGAGGATGAATTAGAATTTGAAAGTAATGAAAAAGGGTGGTAATAGAAAAGGAAGAGCAAATAAAACAATGAATTAGACAAAGACGTAAATAAATGGACTTAATAAAATAATGAATTAATAAAGCACATGCCATGTCTAGTGGCTAAAATCTATTCATGGTTAAAAGTATATATATATAATAAATTATTTTACACCTTATAATTACACAACTAATTTTTTTATTTTATTTACTAATACCCTTTAAATAAAATACACTCTAAATTTAATTCCACTTATAACATGATAAAAATATATTTGCTAACTCATTGCATGTAATTATCTGTATATACACTAACATTCATTCACTTAAACTCTAACTTTGCAAAACTTTTGTTTATCTAATTATACAGGTTACGTACAATCTTCCAAAATGTAACTATCAGATTCGTGTTATCACAATATATATATCTATATACAAAAATTACACAAAAAATTAGTTAAAAAGATTTACCAACATATCGGGTAACAAAATAATAACGTACCGAGTTATATCTTGTTCAATTATATTATTATTTATTTAACTTATTTATGTATTTATTATTTTATAACAAAAATTTATACATTATATCTATAACTCAACTTTACGATATCAGGTTATAATAATATCTTCCCCCCTTAAAAGAAATTTGTCTTGAATTTCAGCAACAAGGATATAAATAAGTTGTTTACCTAAATCAGACGTAGATATTGTTTCACCGCCACTCTGGTTTCTCATGTGGTTCCTCTTTTCTTGGTTTTCACCAAAGAATTAATCGAAGGTTACAGACTTGTCTATTTATACTCACTACTGATTAGTTTTCACACGTTAGGTTCTCATTCACTTTTTCTTCCAGGAACCTATGTGTTATGGCTCACCATAGTTCCGCTGCGCCACTCTACTAATTTAACACCTAAATCTCAATCCATTCTTAGAATCATATCTTATTTCTTATTTAAAATTACGAGAAATTCTAATTCTGATAATTTTTTTTGTAATTGAGTGCTCAACCCTGGTGGGATAGATTGTGTACGAAGATTAATTTGTTATGCAGGCGCGTAAATGCCCGATAGGGGGTGATAATGTTGTGCGGGGCTAGGTCACTCGTTGGCCCTTTGGTTGCTTTGTTTGAGATCATTGCTATGATAAATTTGTAATCCTGTGTATTATGTAAATTGTGAATTTATGACAATTACAATGTAATGTAAATTAAGATATGAAAAATTTTATATGAAGTTATGACATATATTATATGCTTGTGTTGTGTGATGCTAATACCCTTTGAGTACGATTTTCCACTCACAGAGTTTGTAGGACTTACCTTTCTTTTGTGGTTATATTTTTTAGTAGCAAGACCTCAAAAGGAGTTAACCACTAATACTAGGTTTTGCTGAGGATTTAACAACAAGGTATGCCTCAGAATCTCATACTTGGAGTTAAGGATGAAAGTTTGCTATCACATTCTAATTGTGGGTGTCAAAGATGGTATGATGTGATATTCTAGTATTTGTATTGTTGATGATGTGAACGGAGCAGAGCTCCTTATTGTCTTTGTGTTGTGTTGAGTAACAAAAAGAGTTTATAGTATTGTATTTTACGGCATGTTTAATATTGCAATAAACCTCTGCCGAAATTTTCAATAAGTTGTGATTTGTGGTAATCAACAAACTTTAATGTTAATTTTTCTCTTTATAAGTCTTGGTTTTATTCATTGGATGGTCAAGAGTCATGGTCGTTCCTTTATTTGAGTTAGGGTTACGGAGGTTTGGTTACCATTCCTCCAGCCAATCATGCCTCTATGAGGGGTGTGACACTTGTGACTAAAGGTTGAAAGAAAAAAGCCCAAAAAAGCTTGGTTATCAGCCCAACCAGAGCTATTGCTCAACAACACCCAAAAACAAATTTGGTTGCTACACCAAGAAAAGAAGACACAAGACTTCATAGCAAGAAGGATGAAAAGGAGAAAGGAAGGAAGCTGTTGCCGAAGGAGCTGCATGCCCAACCATGGTTGGAAGTGCAGGAACTAACAGGAAGAAAGAGAAGAGAACTCAGCTAAAGTAAAAAGTAAGACCCAGAATGGTCTAGAATAGAACACAGTAGAAAATAAAAGGGGAGGGACTAAAAGCGGTGCAAAGAAAAAAAAAATGAAAAGAAAAATAAAAAATCTAGCAAGTCAAAGTCAATAAATACAATATGTGGTGGATATTTATTTCTTGATTATATATATATATATATATATATATCTGTGTGTGTAGATTTTTATTTTATCTAGTTTACTTGATTCATACATGTGATTCACTTTTAATAAAAATTCACACAAGATCAGGTCAAGTTTCAACTCAACCAAGTTTAAATTGCTTGGGTATGTATATTTTATATACACATAGGTATAACATTTATTTATTTTATCTATACTCATGTACCCAATTGCTTAAATTTTTGGTTATCAATGTCGAGTAATAACACTCTCAATTGTATTTTTATTATTTAATTAATTTAATTACATATTGATTATCTTTTAACTAAAATTTACATAATATGTCGAAAGCTTGGTTTTGTGACCTCAGGTTATAACAAAAATTGATAGTTATATATTCATGCACTTGAAAATCACATTTCTAGGATATATGTATATCTATATGTTTATCAAATTTTTTATGATTTATAGTTTACAGTTTCCACAGTTCATCCACAGTCCAGTTTCAGTTACCAAGTCCAATTGTTTAGGTCCAAGTCTTAGAAGTTCTGGTATTTATCTAATTGTCCATGGTTACTCCAATAGTTTAGGGTTTCCGTAGTCCTTGCTTGTGTTCCAAGCTATCAAGCTTTAGCTTTTCAATTATTCTATCTTTTAACCAATGTTCATTAATTTACGTTATTCCAAACATTGAATTTCATATATATTATTCGTTTATACAAAGAATCTATAATTTCAACAAAACTATTGAAATTAAACCCTTAATTTGATGTAACCCTCAAGGCCCCAACAAAATACACCTTAAAAATTAATATAAATTCTGGAATACATATCTCAATAACCTAACACGTTCATAACTATAACACGAAAATCCTTAAACAAAAGAAACTCACAAAATTATTATTATTTTTTGCTTTACTCATTCTCAGTCAAGTTAATAATGTCAAACAAAATTACAATCTTCAATATAATTCAAATTATATTCATATACATCAAATTATTAATATCAATTAATCAAGAAACAAATAAATTCTCAATTAACCCTCCAACCTTCTCTGCCAAAGGTATTCTTTTCATAAGAATATTGCACCCAATCAATATTTAATTACCACAATTAATCCATATAATTAAATAAACTAAAATCCAACGATTTTACAAGAATTCCTTGATTGAAAATAAAGTTCTTCTTGGCCACGAAAAATTCTACAAGTAAACTTGTATACACCAAGTTTCAATTATCGACACAATACCATCCAAAATCAAGAATACATTTAATTCATCAAATTTCTCAACTAACAAAAAAATCATTCTCAGTCAAAGTAGATTTTATTCCTCAAATTCATAATTTCATTCTCATGGTTGCAATTTAACACAAGAGGTTTAGTTTATCGTGAAAATCTTCAAGAATCAAACATGAAAATCTTCACGAATCAAACATAGGAAATCCATACATGGCTAAAACGATGTGGGCAAAGTCCGCGGTGGTGGCAGATTAGAAGGTTCTTTTTCTACACTTTCTGTCTCTTTGGTTTGTGTTCCGGAGCATGTATTTATTCTCTTCCTCTTGGACAGTAGTTGATAAATGGCTACTCAATTGCAAATGAAAGATGAATAGTTATGATTGATTTATTCTTTCTTTTTATTTTTCCCAACTTCAAAACATTAGGCTTGATTTGGGATCTTATAATGTTGTTACTTCAATTAAAGGTGAGTTTTTGACCGAGTCTCTCTTCTTTTCCTGAATTGAAAGGTTGGGTTTCAAAAAAAAAAAATCTTATATGGATTTTCTCACTTGAACATGGATTTGGGTTTACAAATACTTTGTGTCTTATTTGGGTTAGATATAGTTATTATTTCAAAGTTGATGATTTTATGTTTTATTTTTCTTTAAAAAGTTATTTTATAGTTGCTAGTCTAATTATGAATAAATTTATTTCCATCTGGTCAAGCTTGTATATTTTTGAGTTCTTGGTTTTCAATTGAATGATATTTGGGTATTAGGACTTTCAAAAGAAAAATTATTTAAGTCATATTTTCTTAAATGTTGAATTTTGAACTATTCAATTAGTTTTCTAATCTTGTGACTGAAAAACAATGTCTTGGCTACACTATCTCTTGTCAAGTTTTCTTACTCTAGTAATGTATTTCCTAATATTCCATTACGTCCATTGTATTAATTCTTGTCCTTGATATCTGATTAGTCAATATGCTAGATTGTTGATTCGTGCTTAACCATTTGTAGATGTCATTCATTTGATTTTAATTTGGAATGATTCTCTAGACTGTCTTTTTGTATTTGCTTGATTTAAGGTGAGTGGTAATTACACACAGGCACTCCTTTTAAAAACTTCCGGCATGATTTAATTTTTGAATGATTTTGTTTGCATATGATATGAAAAAGTAGTTGTTGTGTAGTCATTAAAGTTTTTGATTGGAAGACTTGCATTAGAGCCTAGTTTCGGGAATAGACAAATTGTTTAGTTAGTTTTGTTCTTCAAAAGTGATACATTCAACTGTGAGAATTTAACGTCAAATCATTTGTGTTTCAAAAAGTTGATACAAAATGGAGTATCTTTGGTGATTTGATGAGATGATATGTGTAGAAGTAAATATTGTGAAATAATTGTTGACCATTTAATGTGAAAAACTTGGTTTATTTGACAATGTTTACAACGTGATATAAATTTTATTTACATATTGCTCTATAAAAATTTGTTTTTTTTTTTTTTTTTGGGAAATGATGTCCACTTTTTGTTGGGGCTTGACATTTGGTTTTAAAATATGAAAAATTTAGAAAAATGACTAATCACATGTTTTCTAATGCAATTTTGATATGAGAATAATTGATTGAGATTTTAAAATGATTTGCTTTTACTATTTAATTGATATGATATTCAAAGATAAATTATATGTATATATAGTTTAAAGTATTGATCCACGAGTAGTGGAGATATCGTAATTTGAGAATGATGAAATTTTGGTTTTATGAAATGGTGAAAATATATAATTTGGTATGATAAAGATTGTTTGAGGAGGAAACCTAGTTAGAATACCATAGCTAACAACGGTGTTGTTAGTGTTGGTGCATCTTGGTTCGACCCTTTCTAGCAAGGGTGATGCTAGCCCTATGCTAGGCCAAGCATGTGGATTGGTTTATCTAGATACACTTGGATTGATACATATTGAGATTGCTAGTCAGTAGGGCTGATGCTAATCTTTGGACGCATAGTTCATTGGTTTGTTTTATGACATTCTGTCTTGGAATTCTCCAGATTTAATAAAATATATATTTTTCTTAAAGTAGTTTTAGTCATGAAATTGAATAAATGTTTCATTAAAAAAAAAGTATTTACTAACTTGTTTTTTGCATTTTAATGCATTCATTAGTTTTATGAAAATTACTTTATACACAGAATTAAGTATTAGACCAATGGTTCTCATTACCTGCCCAACGATGCTCGCTGGGTTCAAATACCTTTGACTAAACAATTTGTGAAGCCAAGGAATGATTGATCCCTTATATCCTACAAAAGAATTAGTGCCATCTTGCCACCAATGACTAAACAATTCATGCACTAAAGTGAGTATGAAGGTCATATCAAAACATTGAAAGAAGAACTTCCAAACATCTATGGCTATTTGATAGGATATAAACAAGTGCTGATTGGATTCAATAGCAGGATTAGCACAATATCGACAATGAGAAGCCAAGGAAATGTTAAATCTCATCACATTGTTGTCCAAAGGCAGAACATCAAGCCATAATTTCTAAAAAAAGATAGATAACTTTATTGGAAGTAAGGGACGCCAAGAATAAGATAAATATTGTTGCACATTGTTTCTTTGCCTTATTAAATTCCAAGCAGATATAATTGAGAATGATCCTCCTTTGTTTTCAGTCCATACTAATTCATCATCCAAGTTACCAATTTGTATTGCAAGAGCTTTTTAATGTACTGAGTTCGGTATCATTTGTTTGTATTTGAGAGCTAAGAATAATCACAAAGCTGTAGCTTTAGAGGTTGATTTGGAACTTCCTCCAGAAGTAAGTACACTGGCCCGAGGCCACACCAAGTGTCATACCAAAAGCTAATTTGCCCTTTTCCGACATTCCAAAATAAATGAGATTTAGCAAGAGTTCTACAACCAACTAGCCTCCTCCACATCGATGAAACATTTGTGGGATTAAAAAACAAAGGATGCATTTGCTACAAATATTTGGTCGAGACAAAATGAGCCCACAGTGATTGATTTTTGCAAAAGTTGAACCATAATTTCAAAGAAAAAGCTTGAGCCATGTTTGAAAGTAATCTTGCAGCTAAACCTCCTTTTTGAAAAGGGCGGTAAATGTTTTTCCACACACACCATTGGAATTTTCTTTCACCATCCTTAGCTCCCCAAAAGAAATTTGCTAAGGCACTCTCCAATTTGTTCAAGATTGATTTAGGAGGGTCCAAAGCACTCAAAAAATATAATGGCATGGAACGAAGGACGTGCTTAATTAAAATTAGCCTTTTACCTTGTGACAAAAATTCAGATGACCAAGAAGATATCCTCTAGTGAATCTTTGCTATCATGTTGTTGAATAAAGCCACTGTCTTGCTGCCTACAAAAAAGGGACATCCAAGATAAGTCACCTAGAATTTTTTATGAGTAAATTCCGTGGCCTTCTTGATGATTCTTAATAATTGATGGGAGGTTGTATCACTTGTGAGAAAATAGGTCTTTAGTCTATTCATCAATTGACCAAAGTTAGCTTCATATTCTTCTAAGAATGTGATTAAGCCCTCGCAAGAACCCTTTTTGCCATTAGAAAATATGATAGTATCATCAGCAAAAGAAAGATTCTCATACTTTAGGAGATCCAGTGTGATGGAAAAAATAGTTAACTTTACCTGATTGCATACATTGTTTGTGGCCCTGGCTTAATACTTCAGATGCAAGGAGGAATACATTTGTTGAAGACCTCTTGTCAACTTGAAGAAACCCATTGAATTTCCATTCACAAGAATTGAATAGCATAGACTAGACATCATGTGCAAAATAAGATCTATCCAATATTCATAAAATCCAAACTTCCTTAAGACTGAAATTAAAAAGAACCAATTAACTGGGTCATAAGCCTTTGCCATGTCTAATTTAAAAATAGTATTGCCCCCAGGTACTTTTTTATGAATGTCATGCACCAATTCCTGGGTCAAAGCCACATTATCTACAATACTTCTTCCTTTCATAAAACCACACTACTCCTCAAAGATTAAATGTGTTAGAACAGGAGTAAGATGATTAACTAATATGCAGGATATGATTTTGGAAGTAAAGTTGCATAAACTGATTGGTCTTAGATCAGAAAAGGATTGAGGCGAGTGTATCTTTGGCAAAAGAATAATGACAATGCTGCTTACAAATTTTGAAATCTCACCTACAGCAAAGAAGTATTGGACCGCTTTAATCAATCATCCACTATCTCCCAACAGCAATTGAAGAAGTATCCATTAAATCCATCCAGACCAGCTGCACTATTTTTGTCTAATTGTTTTACAGCTTCTTTAATTTCATCTTCCAAAGGAAAAGTCCTCATAATTCAGTTGAATTCCTCAGTAATCAATTTTGGAATGCAATCAAGAAATGATAAGTTCAGGTTATCACCTTCACTGGAGAAAAGTTGCATGAAATGATCAACTACTGCCTACTCAATATCAACCTTTTGGTCAATCCAATTACTAAAACCATCTTTGATTTTATGGATTGATAACTACTCCTTTTGGCTTTGAATGAGGAATGAATTTTTTTTGTACATCTCTCGCTTCTTTTAACCACTTTATCAAAGACTTTTGAAGCCAAAATTCTTCCTCAATGATGAGTTCCTCTTCCAATAAATTTTCAACTCTACTAAGGTCATCAAAAGAAGCTTCACCCTGATCTACTGCTTGCTTAGTTTGAGCTACATAATCTTTAGCACTTTTAACTCTGTCTGGGATATTTCCAAAAACTTCTTTGTTCCACCCTTGTAGTGCTTTCTTCAACCGTTTCAGTTTGGCTCCCAAAGCATACATTGGATTGCCAATTAATGATTCTTCCCAAGAGTAACGCACAATAGTTAAAAATTGATCATAGCGGCTCCAAACATTGAGGAAGCAAAAAGGAGCTTTAGGTAGAGGTTCTTGTCTATGAATGTCAATCTTCAGAGGATTATGATCAGAATATTGGCTATTAAGCTAAGTGACATGAAAATCAACATTATTCCAGCATGAGTTTATCAAGAAACGATCAAGCCTCTTTCAAATTCTGCCCAGGCCCTTTTGCTTATTAGTCCATATAAATTGAGACCCTGTATATGCTACTTCATGCAAGTCACACGCTGTTAGAGTACCCATAAATTCAAAGGCAACATAAGAATTAAATCGTGCTCTAGGCCCTCTTATTTCCTCTTGAGAAAGAACACAGTTAAAATCGTCACCTACTATCCAACCATGTGATCCAACTCAGTTGCACACCTTCATTAAATCATTCCAAAGTTCTACTATTTCCACCCTAGTACATGTTGCATACACAAATGAAAGGAATATGGAGTATCGATTCTTGGATGGAGAACTTGCAAGGATACCAGCTGACTATAATTTAACACCTCCAAACAAGTAATTGAATCATCCCAAAAAAGCCACAAGTTGTTGTCAACATTAGATAAAGAATTCTTGGAACCACAAAAAGTTGCAAGAGAGTCTAAATTTACCATAGGATATTTTGGTTATGAAATAATCATCATGATGCAATTATGTAATCTTTTTATCTTTCAAAGCCTTCATCTTGTTTTGATGTTTCTAATTCCCCTAACATTCCAGTATATAAGATTAATCATTTGGGATTAGAAGAAAGTAAGTTATTGCTGACCTTGGATGATGGTGTGTTCATGGATGTCTTGATGAGTTCAAGACCTTCCCTTAAGGAACCAATGGAACTCCTGTCCCTCACATAACTCAGCAGTTGAGAAGGATGTTTTAGGGAACTCCTTTGGCCATGCTTGGGAGAGAGATTTAATGTATGTACCACCCTATTCAGATATTCTCTTGAATTTAATTCAAAACCCTTAGAGCCATAAAAAAAATTCTCCACTGAGTCACAATTGTGTTAAAGGGATTCTCGATCATGAGAGTTCTTGGCTGCTCCTCTGTCATTTAAAAAGTCTAGATGAACTTCTTGATTATCTTGACTAGTTTCTTGCAAGTCTTGGATAATTTCTTACTTCTCTTCCACTGATTCTTGAATGCATGGATCTAACGCTGCATGTACTTGTGTCTTTTCCTGCCTTCTTTCATCTTTTTTAGTCCCTTTTGAATCCAGTTTAGTCTTGGCAAGATGCTTCATGAAATCGACTTCATCTTGTTGTCCTTTAACAAACTTGTCTGTCAAGTTATTAGTCACATCATCTGTATTGTACTCTTTGGTAACCTTACCACTTGAGTTCATTCCTTCATGTTCCCTAATAGTAAGGCCTTTAGGAGAGGTAGCCACAGATGATCCCCTCTTAGAATTTTGTTTGCTGAAGTGTTCTTGGAATTATTTGTTGGATTGGCTGATTGTCATCATCTTGTGCTATTGCCTTAGATTTTCCTTTCTCCAAAATTATCTTCTCGGTTATCTTAGGATCTTGCACCTTCTTGACTTGATCTAAATCTTGGTTCTTGGCAGTCTTGGGCTGATCTTGAAAATTCTTTGGATTATCTTGACTAAATATGGCCGATTTACATTCTTCATTACCATGTCCAAGTCGAGAGCATTTAGTACAATATTTAGGGATGCTTTTTATAGACGACTTCTTGATAAAAGCCTTTTCCTTCACAACATCCTATCCAAACTCGTTTAGCAAGCATCTTTAAAATATCAAGTTCAACGCAAATTCTTGAAGCTGAGGCACCATCTAGTCTTAATAGTTTACCCACCAAAGATGCAATAATGAATAGACTCTGTTTGGAATAAAAGTGTAGAGATAAATTTGATAAATTAATCCATACCGAGACAATGGATGACTCTTGATCCGATCGAAAAATCTGGTGTCCACTTAAATACCCACATAGGAAATCTTTGTATGAACCATTGGCTTGATCTATACCAAAGTCTTTGATAATCCTCTTTATTGAAGGTCTCTATCAAAATGTGTTTTGAGTCTAATAAACCAATGGAAACTGAATGAAGAGAGTCCTATTAAAGCAAAAGCTTTTCGATTTCTGCCATATATGGCCATCCATGTGAAAATTTACCCTACCAAGCTAAAACGGTAAGGCACTACTAGGATTTCAATTTCTTAGGAAGTAAAGAAGACAACAAGGGTGCCTCTATATGAAGAGATAGGTTTTGATGCAATGGAATTTTAGGGAGTGTTAGGAGCAGCTACTATGGTTGCAAAGGATTTCATATGAAAAGAAAGTGGCGTTGAGTTTGTACTCGTTGAAACATGTGGTGATTACTTGGATAAAGAAGAAGGGATGGATGGATCTTGAGATGGAGGGGTCGATTATGTCAAAGCTTGTGAGTTGAGCATTGAAGGAGAAGTTGAAGATGGCTGAAGGTTGTTGATAGCAGCTAGGTAAGATTGATTTGATGAGACGTTATGAAGGGATTTTGAGGGTAGAAAAGCATATAGCAAATCCAAGAGGCTCTGGGCTTTGAAAGGGGGGAGGTTTTGCAATATATCATGAAGGGCAGCCACCGTAGGAGGCGGCTAAGAGGCCTCCATGGCAGGCTGGAAAAGGTTGAAAAACCCTTCCAAGGCCAAAACCCTAGCAGAGCTAATTTTTAGAATCCTAGTAACACTTAAACTCTCTAATTTTTAGTCTTGTGCTACTAGGTTCCATTCCATTATTTTAGGATTTAGTTTATAGACTTGTAAGTTTTGTTAATGAGAAAGGTAATGTTTTAGGTGTTAAGTGAAAGGTTGTATAGTTGGTTGTTCTTAGGTTTTTTTGGGGAATCCTTCGGATTTTGATATCTTTCTTTTGGTACTGTTGGTATGTTATCATGTAGTTTGTCACTCCCTACATGGAGGCATAACTAATTGGAGAAATTGATAACCAAACCTCCGTAACTCTGACTTCAAAACAAATAAACAATTATGACTAAACCAAGAAATAATTATGACTCTTGACTAAAAATAAACATAAATTAAATATAAAAGTTTGTTTATTGAAACACATAACCATTTACTAAAAATTTTGGCTGAGGTTCATTGTAAACTGGAACATTCCCAAAATACAAACAAACTATTACAGTTTTACTTTCATTTTCGAGAACCTTTAGCTTGTTTGGGTCATGGTGCCTCACCCTGATCCATTTGCTGATCACGACTCTAATTTAGGTCATGACATGGATATTCAGTTTTTCAAGTTTTCTGCTCACCCCAGTTTTACATCCTTCTGGGTGGGGGAGTATCATATTTCCCTCATTTTGAATCCCTGTTATTTTAGTAAACCACAAGGGCAGGGAATGCAATTTTATTCTTAAGTGTTATTTACTTTTAAACAGAAGTTACGGATATAGTAATCATGGTTGTGGATATGACAAAAGCCTAAATATATTATAGATTTTTAAATTTATCTAGGCTATTGGATCCTTTCTAATTTTAACACAGGTTGTGCCATTTATTAAAATATAATAAATGCAATCGTAAGCATACACTTCCCTTAACCAAAATTAGCCTCACAACTATATTTGCCAGGCCAGCAACCCCTAAAGCATAAACCCTCTCCCTTAATTCCTTGAATTCTTTAATCTCCTTCACGAGAACTTCAGGAAAATAAAACATCAGTACTTGTTGGTATAAATGGTTGGACAATCAAGAAAATGGATGATGCTGATTGCAACAACATGGCTTCAGGCATTCACAGGAACAAACTTCGACTTTTCATCTTACTCTTCGGATCTCAAATCTGTTCTCGGGATATCGCAGGTTCAACTCAATTATCTTTCCATGGCATCAGATATGGGAAAGGCTTTTGGATGGTGTTCTGGGGTGTCCCTCATGTATTTCCCATTGTGGGTGGTCATGGTCATGGCTGCCATTTTTGGTCTGTTTGGTTATGGTTTTCAATGGCTTGTCATTCAGGGAGTCTTCTCTTTGCCTTATTTTCTGGTAAGTCATTCATCAACATTCTAATTTTTGTGCTCTGTCTTTTAGAAATATTGATTTCTTTCTTTTTCTTTTTCTTTTTCTCTTTCTTTTTTTCCTTTTCTTGTTTTTCTTGATGTTGAAATTGTTCTAATCCGTGAAATGGTACTATTGGTTTCAATAGAAAGTGCAAGAAAATTAGGAAAATATCACTTTTAGATTTGATGTTTAATTTGTTGCAAATTTGCAATTTAGTGAGATAAAATATGAAAATTTTCTCCTTATAATATATGTGTTTCACTTCTGTAATTTTTCTTTCCTTGATTTTCTGAATTTTTAGTTTCCTAGTCTAATGGGAAATCTTAGCGCATTTCCTTTATTGGATAGTTAAGAGGCAAGTCTCAACCGTCCACCCAACTCAACCATATACTCATCATTTACATCAATACGTCTGGTCATTGTTTCTTCTTATAAAAGATATGTCCAATCAAATTTTAGTGGGTAGATGAAGAGTAGGAATATTGCTTCAATCTTCTATTAAAAAATAATAAATCTTCTTTAAGACTTTTGGGATCCAACAAACACTTTCTTATAGCAGGACAATGACTCAAAGAAACCCTTTAAGTCAAAATCTTTATGCTATAAACATCAAGAACATGGATTTATGTCATTATTGTGCTGTAAAATATGGGTAGTCTCGTGGCACCCATATTACTTGAATATTAGTATCAACAATTAGAAATGAAATGGAAAAAAAAAAAGAAAAAGGAATTTGTAGGTAGTGTATGTGGATCAGTTATTTAATTTGGATGATGGTAATACACCTAGTAGATTATCGAATTATAACATTATATTTCTAAATTTGGCAGGTATTTCTTCTATGCTTGGTTGCTGGTTGTAGCATCTGCTGGTTCAATACTGTCTGCTTTGTTTTATGTATCCGAAACTTCCCAGCTGCTAACCGTGCATTGGCATTGTCCCTCACCGTTAGTTTCAATGGTGTCACCGCAACTTTGTACACCCTCCTTGCTAATGCCATAAAACCTAGTGATGACACCCTCTATCTTCTTCTCAATGCACTTGTTCCACTCTTTATGTCTGTAGTAGTACTTATCCCTGTCCTCCGCCAGCCGCCTCCTCATTCTCCTCGTCCTGATGCCATTTGTGAGGACTCTCGCATTTTTCTCTATCTCAACATCATGGCCATAATTACTGGCCTTTATCTCCTCCCCCTAAATTCATTGCCTTCCTCTGCCGCAAAGGCACGCATACTCTTTGCAGGTGCCATAATTCTTTTAGCACTCCCTTTGTGCTTGCCAGGCATTGTGTGTACTCGGAAGTGGGGTAGAAATGACATCCACTCTGGCTTCTGTCTGGATGATTCAAGTGTCAATCTTGTTGAACTAGATAAACTTGAGCTTCGTAAGGAGCTCATTACAATTGATAATGCAATAGCTGGTACTCCCTATAGTGAGTTAGACAAGGAAGGTTGTTCTGAGGTGATGGAGAAAGACCACCTTACGGTGCTTGGTGAAGAGTACCCAGCTCGGTTGCTAGTGCGTCGCTGGGACTTCTGGCTGTACTACATTGCATACTTTTGTGGTGCAACAGTTGGGTTGGTTTACAGCAACAATCTGGGACAAATTTCTCAATCACTAGGATTTAGCTCGATGACCAATTCACTTGTTACTCTTTATTCAACAAGCTCCTTCTTTGGTCGTTTGCTCTCAGCTGCTCCTGACTTCTTGCGGGAGTATGTATAGAAACAAGAACTATTTTCTCCATCACATTGATTATATAAAAAGACTACACTAACACTGAGGTCATGAATGCAGCAAGGTATACTTTGCAAGGACTGGGTGGCTTGCAGTTGCACTAGTGCCAACTCCAATAGCATTCTTCTTGCTTGCTGCATCTGGCAGTGAAATGGTACTTCAAGCAGGCACTGCATTGATAGGATTAAGCTCTGGTTTTGCGTTTGCAGCAGCAGTGTCTATTACATCAGAGCTATTCGGACCAAACAGTTCTGGGGTCAACCACAACATTCTCATCACTAACATTCCCATTGGTTCACTCTTTTATGGCCTTCTTGCTGCCATAGTTTATGATTCTAATGTTGGAAGCTCAATCCAAACAAACTTGTTGCAGGAAGCATCTATGTGCATGGGTCGGAAGTGTTATTTACAGACATTTATATGGTGGGGGTGCATTGCCTTGGGGGGAGTAGTTTCAAGTTTCCTGCTTTTCCTGAGAACTAGGCCAGCTTATGATAGTTTTGAAAGAAATTACCATAGTACATAGATCTTAGCTTTGAAGTCTATACCATGGTGAATGCAGTTTGTTGTAGTTGAATAGAATAAATAAAAGATATCCTGACACGGTATTCGTTCTGAGATCCCCTGATAAGTACAACTTCAATATGCCAAAAAATGGCAAACTTGATCAACACAAAAAAATTGGTAGGGATTAGAGACAGAAAATGGAAATGAAAAAGAGCTAGAAATTTATACGACAGAGGAAAATTAAAGAGGATGAAAAGGTGGGATTTTTATACATAACTAGTAGGAGACCCGTGCCGAAGGAAATTTTTTTGAATGTCACTACTGCTTTTGAAAAATCAAGAAGTAGCATCACCAGCAAACTAGCTACAATAAAACCAGTAAGCAGATGCAACAGTGCTCCAGTGTTCCTATACCCTGTTTATCCATATGTAGATTACGCTTCAAAAGACCATAAAAACAATATATAAAGAAAAAGAGACATATTTTTCCTTCCTTCCACTTGTTTTATCATACCTGCAAAATTGGAACAATGTACAGCAGTTTAAACATGTTCTGTGTCATATTAAGCTCAAAAGAACAAACTCATCAATGAAGCCAAAGTAGCAAATGTGCCAAGGTAAACAATGTGGGTAATTCAGGAATTGCAAATGGTTGATCTTACCATATGTTCTGCAAAATACTTTAATGCTGTTAAGATTTAGAATCCTTAGTGATTCCAAGGTTGCCTAAAATCCATGGAAATATCAATTCCAAAATGGAAGATACAGAAGATATGAAACATGAACACACATGCATAAATTCAACATACAAAATAAGGATGTAGTGCAATTTATTTCCCTCTTTTGCTAATTAGACGATGAACAACAATTGAAAACACATTTTTCTGTCTACAAACTCATCTGATGTACAATCTCTATTGCAGGTGGCCGTATTTCACTAACAATTTCGAGGGCCTGCAAATTGGGTTGTGTACAGAAAAACAGCATCTTTCTAACATGAATAATGCAATGAGTTTTTTTCTTCACATGTGCTCTCCCTTTACCTATATATCTAATTATATAACTATCTACTAATGATCAAGGAAAAATAAGAAAGAGCAAAGACAACTGCGAATCAATATAATAATCCCTAATAGATCATTTAATCATCAAAATAAAACACCAACCAATGGACATTCTGAGCCGAAGTTATCAATTTTTTATTGAAGGCACAAACAGGAAATTTAATAATTTAATGTGTGATAGAAATTATGACCGAAAAGTTTCACCTTTAGAATTTAGAATATCAAAGGTAATTAGGTAAGAAACACTTAATGTCTTCACCGAAAAAAAGATGCCAATTGTGAAACTTCATAACTAAATGATCTGATGCAAACACAATTTGAATTTAATCATAAAACTTAATCTACATCCTCATTCTAAGCATTTAAACCTCTTAGTCTTTGTAGTCACCTCCAATTTGTTGACTGCAATTATGATCTTACTTCTATTGTTGTCATATCATTTCACAGGGATGAAGTAAAAATATAATGAGTAGCAATAGTTCTGTATTACATGTCCCGTCCATGGAAGCTTTTATTTAATGATGGGGTTTTCCAGGTCTAGAGCACAGCCATGAACAAGTTTTAAGCATATAAATTAACTATAACAACACGATTGAGCGACAATCAGTCTATTCTAAAAATGTCTGCTCATTACAAAGTTTCTTTCTTTCGTTTTTACATTTGACTTTTAAGAAGATTGGATCATTTTTATCTTGCGCATAGGCCATCGCATCATCTTACCATGAACTTTGCTTTAATAACTATTAGACCTAAAATTGGCAATGGATTATCAATTTTTCAAAACAGCAAAAGGTAATTGTTTCAGTAATACATGATGCTTTATACTTATTTTACATGATAATCTAAAAGCTAATCTGTCATCAACTAATCTTGTCCAATTCAAATTAATCATACTAGTTTCTTCATACCAAAAGGAGATAAAAAACAGTAAGTAAATCACATATAACAATTTAAAAAATTGAAATATTAATTGAATATTTACTTGTTCGGTATAGCAAGGGCTTTCATCAGGCATGCAATATAGAAGTTTACAGACTGTCCTTTGAACTGTGGAAAGTCTCACATTCTTTTCATCTTGATATTTCAATGTAAATGATGGTGGTACTGAACCACTGTGTACACATACAAAGACAGATGATTACAATCAAAAGTAATAACCAGCTAAAAATTAATCATAAAAATTTACACATACAAAAACAAATCACATTCAAAAGTTATAACCAGCTAACAATTAATCAACAAAACTGTTAGAGTAGACAGCTTAATTAGTGGGTCAAATTTTCTTATTTATACTTTCCTTATTTATGTGTAATTTCTATTTCGTATTTGGTTGATATTTAGTCTAGGTTCACTATGTTAGGTAAACACTTTAGCTTATAAATAGAGGCTCCCTCTTGTACATTTATAATCATCTAAATATACATTCTTCTTATATTTAACATGGTATCAGAGCTTAGGGAGAAAAAACCCTAATTTTTATTTTCTCTTGAAAAAATCCTAATTTTTATTTTCCACTGTGTTTCTTTCCAGCATGTCTCTCTATTGCTTGCGTTTCATTCCAGCAGTACAATTATTGTTCATCGGGGGTACTGTTCATCGGTATGTCTACTTCTGAAAAATCTCAAATCGGTATGTCAAAACCTAGTACTTTTACCTCTGTGTTTTCTAGATCCCCTGTTATTACTACAGCTAACATTGTCCAATCAGCCAATTCACTTGAAGTTTCACCATCTAAAGACAAACCTATTAATGTCTCATTATCAGCTACTGAATATGATAAGTTCCTACAGTATCAAGCTACCCAGCAATCTTCTCATGGTAATTATGTTGCTTGCCTCTCTCAGACCCCTTATGACACTTGAATTCTTGATTCTGGTGCCTCTGATCACATATCTGGTAATCCCAAACTTTTTTCTAGTATTAGTAATCCATCATCACTTTCCACTGTCACTATAGCTAATGGCTCCACAACCATTGCTAAAGGCTATAGGTCAAGCTACACCATTATCTTCTTTGCCTTTAGAATCTGTGCTTTATGTCCCTGAATGTTCATTCAGTTTGATTTCTATAAGTCAATTGACTCGTTCTCTCAATTGTTTTGTCACTTTCATTGATGATTCTTTTACTATACATGACCGACGTACGGGACGAATGATTGGCACAGGGCGTTAGTCACAGGGCCTCTACCATTTTACCACACTACCTACATCTTCAGTGGCTTTGCTTTACAGATGTATCACCTATTCTCATTCACAGTTGATTGGGTCATCCTAATCTATCTAAGCTTTAGAAGATGGTTCATCGTTTTTCATCTCTGTCATCTTTAAATTGTGAATCGTGTCAGCTTGGCAAGCACACACGTGCTTCGTTTCTAAAGCATAGTCATTTTAGAGTAGAGTCTCCCTTTCATCTTGTTCATTAGTTGTTGGGGCCAGAATTAATCAAGGATGCTGTGGAGAAAGTTCAGGTGATTCGTGATAGACTACAAACAGCTCAAAGCCAACAAAAGTCGTATGCCGATAACCATAGGAGGCAATTAGAATTTGAAGTGGGTGATCACGTATTTTGAAGGTTTCTCCTTTTAGGGGTACTATGAGATTTGGTAGGAAAGGTAAGCTAAGCCCAAGATTTATTGGGCCTTTTCAAATCCTAAATAGGGTTGGAGTGGTGGCATATAAGTTAGCATTACCTCCGGATTTGGATAGGATGCATCCAGTATTTCATGTATCAATGTTTTACGGATGAGTCACATATTTTACGAATTCAGGTGGTGCAGGTCGATAAGGATTTAAAGTACGAGAAGCAACCAATAAAGATCGTAGATAGACAGGTCTGTAAGCTTCAATCGAAGCTCATTCCTTTCGGTGAAAGTTATGTGGCAACATCATGGAGAACAGGAAGCCACTTGGGAGTTCAAAAGCGAAATAAAATGATGTTATCCATATTTATTTGAATAATCCAAGTAAGCGATATACTCTTATAACTTTTAATTTGAAATTCAGGATGAATTTCTTTTAAAGGGGGAGATTGTTACAACCCAATAATTCAATGGGAGTGTTAGAATCTTCGTACGAAATTGTTGGATACACCCAATCCCCCAGCCAGTCATACCTCCATTTGAGGGTGTGACACTTTTAGTTCTTTATATAGATGCCCTAAGGACTCTAGACATTAATTACATACAACGAACTCAATCAACACATTACTAGATACATTCACCACACATAACTAGATACTCTTAACTTATAGTTCATGTATTTTGTATTCCTAAGCTCCATGCTTGCACTATTCATTATTCTCCACTTTTGCTGGCAATATTTTTTCTTAATTAGTTGCTGGCCATATTTTTTTTCTTGACCACTTGCCGAATGATTCACTCTAATTTCTTTTTCTCCTTTTCATCTTGCTCAGTGCTTTTATATTAATCACCAACATTTAATTTTTGTTGGTTGCAGCAGCCTTTCTTCATGGCTATTTTGCCAATCATTTTAAGGAATTTCTTCCTTTCTTGATCTAATAGTTCTTGTAGAGTCACCTTGTAGTACTACTTTCTTAAAGGTATTATTTTGTTATCTTAGTCATAGTGCTTGCAAAGTCATTGTCTAGTGATACTCTCTTAGAGGCACTATTATGTTCACTTGGTCATATTGCTTGTAAAGTCATCATTGCTCTCGTAAAGGCACTATTTGTTAGGCAGACACTGTTCGCTTCCATTTATTTGAGTTTGTCATTTCTCATAGCAATAGATGGTCATTTGCCATGCACCCTTTTGATGCAGTTCAAACTTCTATGCCAACAAACATTCTTTCACTACGCCTTCGAATATTAGAAAGCTTTCTTTAACGCCCCAATAAATTGAAACTGCTTTGATACCATGTTGTAATTTTGAGGGAGCACACAATAGAAGCAATAGTACAATAACTACTTATATATAAATACAGTGTGTGTGTTGTGACATTGTTTATCTGGTAACCAGAGATGTATGGCATAAGCCATATAGAGCTCCCAAAGGATGTGGTGTTCAGAGACTCTCAATATAAAGCTTATATTATTAATCTTTGATGTACTTCCTTGTTACAACTCAATGACTCTAGTTCTTTGTATAGATGCCCTAAGGACTTTAGACATTAATTACACATAATGGACTCAATCACCTACACATCACTAGATACATTCACCACACATAACTAGACATCTTTAACTTTTAGATCATGTATTTTGTGTTCCTAAGCTCCACATTCATGTCCTTGAAAGTTTGAATTAGCACAATTTCCAACTCTCCCTCTTAATTCATAATTTTCTTCCATAACTTTTCTTTAAGCCACCATCCTTGAATATATATATATATTTGACTCTTTGATTGCTTCTTCTGTTGTCAACTTCTTCTGATTTTATTTTTCTTCATTTTCATGCTTGCACTATTCTTTATTCTTCACTTTTGCTAGCAGTGTTTTTTCTTGATTAGTTGTTGGCTGTATTTTTTTTTCTTGACCTCTTGCCAAATGATTCACCCTAATTTCTTTTTCTCCTTTTCATCTTGCTAAGTGCTTTTATATTGATCACAAACACTTTTTTTTTGGTTAGCTGCAGCGTTTCTTCATGGTTATTTTTGCTAATCATTTTGGCGAATTTCTTTCTTTCTTAATCTAACAGTGCTTATAGAGTAACCTTGTAGTACTTCTTTATCATGACCCAACCAAGGTCATGACTGCCGAAGGGAAACTTGACAAGCACTAAGGTTTATCTAAATCCCAACTAGCCTCTAAACAAAATAACTAAATATATTCAAAGGCAAATGAGATACAACTATCAATTCAAATATTACAACAAGTCCAAATACACTGCAGAACTAATTAGTTGTTTATACAAGTCATAAAAATTTCAAAATACAAAGTAAAGAGGACACGGTTAGATCAAGTCGTGTTTACCAAATCCAAATATTTTAGCTTCCTCCAAGTTATAGGAATTGATCTTGAGCCAATTAACATTTGGAAAAAAATAATTAACCATAATAATGAGTCATAAACCTAGTAAGTAGACAACACACACCACAACAATTGTGGGACAAGCATAAAGCAAGAACTTTTATGAAGGGTAAAACAATTTAAAGAAATGAATATGGCATTCTAACATGATGCTAATATAATTTTGAAGAAAATATTCATAAGGTGTTTAAAGATAAAAGAAATTTGTTTCGTTCATCAAAAGTCTAGCCATAAGAGTATATAAATAACATAATAATTTGAAATGAATAGTCACCTTCCAATTTAAAGAGAAAATCATACCATAGATAAAAATGGAGGATTTCAAGCTAGAATGTTATAACGAACCAATGGGTCTAAACCCAAATATCAGCATTGGCCTTGCTGACTAGGCTTCAAAAACCATGCCATTCTATATGGCCTAATAATCCAATCCACGTGTTTGGCCTAACACAATACTAGCAACACCCTTGCTAATTGGGGTCGAACCAAGGTGCACCAAGGCTAACATTATTGTTGTTTGTTATAGTATTCTAATAAGGTTTCGACCATAAAGAATATATATCTATGATGACCCATAATTTTAACTGTGACTAAATAATAGGTTCGGTCTTGTGGTGGAGCTGCAAACTCGCCAGATTAATTTTATTGAGCTCCTAAAATTTATTTGAATATTTTTAATCTAAATAAAATTATTTTATTATGTACACATGATGTTATACTGACGAAATAATTATTTTCATGTATATCTATATTTTATTATTTATGAATTTAATGAAAAAAAAATTTACTTTGATTTTATTATTTACTATAACTTTTTTAAAAGAAGTGATGCTCTATTAAAGTTGTAAAAGAATTGAAAAAAAAATTGTGTAATATATATATATATATATATATATATATATATATATATATATATATCTGGTATATTAGTCACTTCTATAATATTGTAATATTAAATTGTAAAAATATCTACACTTTTTGTCGTTTCTCTTGCAAAGCAAATACACTTTCCTTTCCTCCTTTTCTCTCTTCCACCGAGCCCCTTTCTCATTTGCTTCCTCCACCTTTTCTAATGCATCAAAGCTTCTACCAAAACTCACTTTGACTTCACCATATAACATGATTAGCTTGGAGTTTAATGGGTTCACATGGCCAATGTCTTGAATTAGCCATGTGGGTAAGTTCTTCCCATTTATATAACCTTGCTCTTGAGCTTCATTTTCTTCCATATCTAATTTTCTTTTTTTTTTTTCTTTTTTTTTTTTCTTAACTTACTCTTTCTATAGTTGTCTATGGTGGTTTGAGAAGTTAGGACATAGATCTCACCAAAATTGTGTTTTCAAGTGTTGTTGTTCTTTCACTTTAATCTTAGATCCAAACTTATAATATTCAAATTTATGCTCATAAACCTTATATTTCGTAGTCCATATTTTGATTTGGGAAATATTATGTTTCTTTAGGTTTCAATATCTTTGTATATACAATGTAACTATCAGTGCAAGCAGTTCACCATAAGTTCAAGCGGCTAGTAAAGAAATTTATTGTAAAAATAAAAGGGTTTATGAATTATGAATTCTGAATTTCGATTGACTTATTTCTTGTAAAACTTACTTTCCTTAAATAATTTAGTTATACTTGAAGTATGAGTAAAGTGATGCTTTTCTCTTTTATAATTTATTTTTGGCAAAGAAATAAATTATGTAAAGATATTGTTAAATAATATAAATGGGAATGGTTGTTCATTGAAAATTTATTTTATTTAGGCTAAGTATTTTTATGGACTTAATATTTTTCTTTGTTAATAATTATACTAAAGATTTCATTGTTATCAAGGTAGCTATATATTTCAATTGTTATGTCATTTTAAGCTCATGAAAGTTAATTTAGCATATTTTAGCCATTTTGGGAATTCATTGTAATTGGCTGATATGGATTGTGAATGTAAATAGTTTGGGTTTAGCTTTTGTGGAGAACTCATTATTCCTATTTTATTGGTTAAGCCAGTTAATTGCAAAACTCTTGTTAGCTCTTATTAATTATTCCGAAATCTTGTTTGCTATTGGTATAGGCTCGTTGGACACTCCCGCACTTTTTTTTGGGTGACTTTAGGTTCCTCGACATTCATGGGAGCTTCTCTTGTACTGTGAGTGGACAATTCCTTGTGTATTGTTTTTATTGTACTCATCACATGCATCACTATTATTCAATTCAGAAAATACTTCCTTGTATAAACATGTTTTACTTAAACTTTCCTTATGATCTTTTCAATTCAGATTTTTGTATAACTCTTTCACCAAATGGTTGTTGATAACGGTTTATTTCTTATGTTTCCAAATGTGCCATTGTATTTTATGTAAACTGATTATTGATAAACATTCGTGTTATGGCTTGTTTCCCTGCCTGCTATATTATGTACTGTCTACTCACGGAGTCTTTGCTGACTCACCCTTGTTAGTTTAATGTTTTGTTTTCAGATAGCTAATCTTGGATTCTGAGTTTTGTGTTGGGAGAAGGTGCCCGAGTGGAGTTTCTTTTGGTATGCCCAGCCTTTGTTTCAGCTTGGGACTAGTTGTACTTGTATCATTTTGTATCTAGATGCTTGTATCTCTATATTGGTATTTAGACTCCACTGCAACCTTATCTTGGGATTTGTTTTTGTTTAGATATGTGTTTTCTGTCATGGATGGCCATTTGCGTATTATGATATTATTCTATCAGGTTTACAACCTTTTGATCGTCCGAGTTTTAAATGGACTATTACAGTTTTGTTTCATTTTTTAGAAACTTTGTAGGTTTGTTTGGGTTGTGATGAGCCTATGTTCACCCTCTTAAAGCTTTGACCCAACACCATCAAACCCGAATGGCAGTACCCGAAAGAGCCTCCGAAGAATCTAGTAAAGAAAATAACAAAATCACCTAATCAAATAATGTAAAAGAATCGAATTATAGAACAAACAACATACGTGTTATACTATTGAATTAAACCTAAGCTTAATACCAGAGTAAGGTTAACCAACTTTTCTATTTCTAAAAGGCTTAACAATTCTACTACTTCTATAGTGCGCTCAATAAGAAAAAAGAAAATAAAAAACTAATTAATGTTATTCAAGGTTTTCAAGTAGAAAAATAAACATAGTAAGTGTTCCTTGTATCTTCCATATATGTATAATACTTTTCTTTGTCTTCAAAGGTATAAGAAATCAGTCACATAAAATAAACTATACAATTTTCAAGAAAAACAATATAATTGAGTTATGAAATTTCTAGCTACAAAATAAAAAAATTTAAAAATATTACATAGTTGATACTACTCAATATAAACTTTAATATATAACTAAAAAAAAAAAAGTGAAATATAATAGAAACAAGTCAATATAAATTAAGTTCTTAAAATCAAATTTTCTATAACCAAGCTTAGTTATCTAACACTAAACAAGAGATGAGACCTTCAGTAGTTTTGATTATTGGAACAAAAATATTGATAGAAATTTACTCAACCCACATTAGTGAAAAAAAGAAGCAATGAAGCTTTTCCTTGGGTATTGTAGCATAGATCTAACCATTATAACTAAACTTGGAAAGTTTTGTTCCAAAAAATAAGTGTGAAAATATAATTAACAATAAAAAAATAAGACAAGTTAATGGCTTACCAAAACCCATCTCACTCAAAGTTAGACAACAGAAGCTTGGATTCATTGTTTAAATGTACAAATCTCAAGGGAAAGTAGTAAAAATGGAGGATGAGAGCAATAAGCAATAAGGGGATGGAAGAAAGTCAAGCGGCTAGGGAAGAAGGTAAAGTGATGGTCATCACTTTACAATAAAAGTCATCACGTGACTTAAAGATGAACAGAAAGGAAAGGTCAAAATAGAATGCAACCATATAATATATATATATATAAGATTGCAAACTAAATATACTATATATATATATATATATATAAATAGAATGCAAACTTATTATAATATATATATAAATATACATATATCTATATATATATATATATTAGATTATCTAATAATTTAATTTTATAATTAAATAGTACATGTTCCAAAAGATGACAAATATAGATTATATGCATCTCAGTCCTCAAAACTACAAATATATCGATGCTAAAAAATAAATTAGACATCAAACTCATTTTTTCTATTAACACAATTATTATTATTAGTTTTATTTTGTTATTAAGTTTAAGTATTACTTAAAGTCATCTAATTATAATAATTACTGAGCTCACTATAATAGTCCGAATAAGATAATAGCTAGATCTCAAAATCAAAACTTGCTATCTTAATAGGTGATGCGGTACAGGTTGTTTCATTTCTACCCCTTTAAGAAATTTGGTCCCCGATTTGACGTGTAGCTCACTAACCTGGAGTCTCAAAGAGATGTGAGTACATTCACGTATAGCATCCTCAACTTCCCAAGTCACTTTTTCAATGGTATGATTCTTCCATACAACATTCCAAAGCCATTGTTATGGTATGTGAAAGCTTGTGGCGAATGTCATACTATGGACCAATGCCCAAATATTGAAACAGTTCAATATGTTAGAATTTCAACCATCAAAATAATCCTTATTCCAACACAATATACCCGGGGTGAAGAAACCACCCAAACTTTGGTTGGAATAATCAAGGTGCACAAGCTACAAGGCCTAATCCACCTTTTAGATTTCAAGTTACATAAAGGCAAGTAGCCCCTGAAAAGAAACTCTCCTTGGAAGACATGTTTTTGCAATACATGTCTTGTATTGATTCTACCATTCAAAGCCAAGCTGCCTTCTTAAGAACATTAGAGACAGAAATTAGGCAGCTAGCAAATGCTTTGACTAATAGGACTCATGGTACTCTTCCTAGTGACACCGAGGCAAGTCCAAGGAAAGAGGGTAAGGAGCAATGCAAGCCAATCACTCTTAGGAGTGGAAAGGAGTTAGAAGAGAAGAAGAAGAAAATAGAAGTTGATGACGCTCTTAAATCTCCTAAAGACCAATTGCCTACTGAAACTGTAGAAGAGAAGAAAGAAACAAGGTAATTGCTAAACCTCAATAACCTAATCCTCCTCTTCCATTCCCTCAAAGGTTCCATAAATAGAACCTTGACAAGCAATTCTAGAAATTTATGGATGTATTCAAGAAGCTCTATAAACATTCCCTTTGCTGAAGCTCTTGGACAAATGCCAAGCTATGCAAAATTCATGAAGGACATTCTGTCTAAAAAGAGGAAGCTTAGAAATCATGAAACCGTTGCACTTACTAAAGAGAGCAATGTCATACTTCAAAAGAAACTACCACCTAAATTGAAAGATCCAGGTAGTTTTACTATTCCTTGCACCATAGGCACACAACACTTTGGCAGAGAACTTTGTGACTTAAGAGGTAGTATAAATTTAATGCCCTTATCAACTTACCAAAGACTAGGAATAGGTGAAGTAAAACCAACATCAGTAACTCTACAATTAGTTAATATATCACTTACAAATATTAGAGGAATTGTAGAAGATGTTCTAGTTAAGGTGGACATATTGATCTTCCCTGCAGATTTTATAGTTCTAGATATTAAAGAGGATATAAAGGTACCTATTATATTAGGAAGACCTTTTCTAGCTACCAGTAAGACACTAATTGATGTCTACAAAGGTGAGCTCACTATGAGGGTAAAATGATCAAGAGATTAAATTTAATGTATTTCAATCCATGAAATTCCCTCAAGATCATGAAGAATGCTCTGCAATTGACACGGTGAGTAACCTTGTTCAAGAGGTGTTCTTAGAAGAACTTCCAAGTGACCCTCTTGAAGCTTTCAGTAATTTCACACACTAATAGATTAGATGATGATTTGGATGCATCATCCACATATGCTGAAACCAAATTAAAGATTTGAAAATCTGGATTTGCCACTATCCACCCCATCTGGATCAAGGCCATCAATTGAAGAGCCTCCTACCTTGGAGTTGAAACCATTGCCAAACCATCTAAGTTATTCTTTTCTTGGTCCTTCATCTACTTTGCCTATTATTATTTATGCTTCTCTTACTAACATGCAAGAAGACAAACTCCTTCGTGTATTAAGAGAACACAAAAAAAGCATTGAGATGGATAATTGCTGACATGAAGGATATAACCCCTTCCTTTTGCATGCACAAAATCCTCATGGAGGATAATCATAAACCTACAATAGAGCATCAAATGAGGCTTAATCCCATAATGAAAGGGTGGTGAAAAATAAGATAATCAAGTGGTTAAATGATGGAATTATCTATCCAATTTCGGATAGTCATTGGGTAAGTCTTATCCAATGTGTACCAAAAAAAGGAGAGATGACAATTGTTGCAAATGCATATAATGAACTAATTCCTACAAGAATCATTACTAGTTGGAGGGTATGCATTGACTACTAAAAGCTAAACAAAGCTACAAGGAAGGACCACTTTCGCCTTCCATTCATTAATTAAATGCTAGATCGGCTGGTGGGTAAAGAATATTATTGCTTTCTTGATGGTTATTTAGGGTATAATCAAATTGCTATTGCACTGGAAGACTAAGAAAAAACTACATTTACTTGCCCCTATGGCACCTTTGCCTTTAGAATGATGCCCTTTGGTCTATGCAATGTCTCGGCCACCTTTCAAAGTTGCATAATGACCATCTTCACCGATATAGTGGAGCAAGGGCTTAAAGTTTTTATGGATGACTTTTCTATTCTAGGTGATTTATATGATGAAAATTTCCATAACTTAACTCTTGTACTTAAAAGATGTGAAGAGACTAACTTGGCCTTAAATTAGGAGAAGTATCACTTCATGGTACAAGAAGATATAGTTTTAGGCCATGAGGTGTCTAACAAGGGAATTGAGGTAGATCATTCTACGATAGAAACTATAGAGAAGCTACCTCCCCTATTTCACTAAAAGGAATAAGAAACTTTCTAAGCCATGCTGGCTTCTATAGGAGAATCATAAAAAACATTTCAAAAATATCCAACCACTTTGTAATCTCTTAGAAAAAGACACCCATTCATATTTGATAATTCATGTCTTGCTGCATTTTTAGAGTTGAAGAACAAATTGATTACAGCCTTAATAATTGTAACTCCAAATTGGAACCTACCCTTTGAATTGATGTGTGATGCTAGTGACTATGTGGTAGGAGTAGTTTTAAGGTAAAGAAAAGAAAAGATTTTTCACTCTATATACTATGCTAGCAAAACTAATGGCACCCAATTGAACTATATCACAATTGAAAAAGAACTTTTAGCAGTAGTTTTTGCTTTTGACAAATTTTGATGGTAATTAATTGGAACTTCTATCATTGTTTTTATTGACCACTTCGCTATTAAGTATATGATTAACAAAAACGATGCAAAGCCTAGGTTGATAAGGTAGATCTTGTTATTACAAGAATTTGACTTGGAGATTAAAGATCAAAAAGGCTTTGAAAATCAAGTAGCTGATCACTTATCAAGGCTAGAAGGAGAAGAGTGAGTGGTTAGGCCCAATATCATTAATGAAACCTTCCCGAATGAACAACTCTTCCATGTTGTTCATAAACCATTGCCTTGGTATGCTGACTGCTTTGTCAACTATCTAGTTCATAAGGTTTTTCCTTCTAACTTAACTTCTTAACAAAAGAAAAAGTTTTTACATTATAAAAGATTTTTTGTTTGAGATGACCCTTTCTTGTTTAAGCATTGTGCTGATCAGATTTTAAGAAAGTGTGTTATGGATGAGGAGTTAAAGAGCATACTCCATCACTATCATGCTTCAGATTATGGAGGCCACTTTGGAAAGTGCCAAACCACTGCAAAAGTGCTCAAATAATATTTTATTAGCCATCATTATTTAAGGATGTTAATGAATTTGTTTCAAAATATAATAGATGCCAAAAGATGGACAATATATCGAGGAAGAATGAGATGCCACTCAATAACATACTTGTTGCTATGGATTATGTCTCTAAATGGGTTGGAGTCATTGCTAGGGAAACCAATGATGCCAAAGTTGTTACCAAATTATTGAAAAAGAATATCTTCACACGATTTGGTACCTTCTCCCCTAAGTAATTATTAATGAGGGAGGGTCTCACTTCTACAACAAACAAGTGGGAGCTTTTCTTGCTAAATATGAGGTGACTCATAAGGTTGCACTAGCATATCATCTACAAGCAAGTGGACAAGCTGAGGTCTCCAATAGGGAGATCAAGAGGATCCTAGAGAAGATTGTAAGTCCTTCATGAAAATACTGGTCTAAGAGATTGGATAATGCATTATGGGCATATCATATAGCCTACAAGACCCCTCTAGGCATGTCTCTTTTTCAGCTGGGTTTTGACAAGACTTGCCATCTATTAATTGAGTTGGAACATAATGCCTATTGGGCAATAAGAAAGCTAAACTTTGATTATCTAGCCACTGGTGAAAAAAGACTTATTCAATTGAATAAGATGGACGAGTTTAGTGTCAAAGCTTATGAGAATGCCAAACTCTACAAGGAGAAGACCAAGAGGCTGAATGATCAAAGGATTGTTGAGCACTGCTTTGACCCAGGTCAACAAGTCCTTCTCTATAATTTCAGGTTGAAGCTTTTCTCGTGAAAGCTTAAGTCAAGATGGTCTAGTCCATTCACTATCGCTAAAGTGTTTCCATACAGTGAAGTGGAGTTGATAGCCACTAATCCGTATAAAACATTTAAAGTGAATGGCCAACGATTGAAATGCTATTGGGGAAGGAAGATTGATAATGATCATACCTCCATCATACTTGGTGAAACTGCTTGAGCAATGTTAAGTCAAGACAAGGACTTTAAACTAAGCACTTCTTGGGAGACAACCCAAGTTTCTAAACTCTTTTTTTTAGTTTATTAATTTTTACTTTACACTTAGCTTTCATGCCATCTCTCTTTGGAAAACAAATACTAAGAAACCGCAACATAAGACATTGATGCAATGTTGCATAATCCCATCACTCTGCCGCGCCTAATACAGAATACTGCTGCGGCCCCAATCCATTTACATCATGGCCCTAAGAAAATAAAAGCCTAGGTATGTAATCAGAAAGTAATGTTCTGCAACTTCACAACACCCATGTTGTAGCGCCTAAATTTCAATGCTAAATGACCTTTTTAAAATAGAGATCTCCATGCTGTGGCCTTTACTCCTTCGTGTCACGTCACAACTTAACCCAGAAAAATAGTATTTCAAACAAAGAGGCTAAGCAACGGCCCTCTCTTTTTAACACCGCAGAGTGAGTTTTTTTTGAAAATCTGGCTTTTTAACCTGAGAGCATCAAGCCATGACGCATAGATTCTTAAGCCGTGGCACGTAATCTCGTGCTTTAAAAATTTGACTGGGCACCGCTACGCCTATGTATTCATGCAGCGATGCGTAATCTCTTGTTTTAAAATTTTGAATTTTAGGACTGGGCACCACGGCGCCCAGTCAGGATTTCAATTTTTAAAAGGGATTTTCAGATCCTATAACTGTACAACCTTGAACCCTAGCAGCCAAAGTCGAAAAATCAAAAGTTTTAGGCTATATATCTTTAACCCAAACCCTATTCTAGCAAATTTTCTCACTCTTGCACAAATCCTCTCTCCCATACCACGGTTTACACACACATTGTACGCCTCTTCAGCTTAAGTAAGTTTCTTCTACTTTATCTTTAATTCTTCAATCTATTTATAGGAAAGATGACTTTCTTTTGTTATATGCTTACTTGCTTGATGGATAATGGGTTGAACCTTTATTTTGGGGATTGTGGTTAGTTATTGAGTTTGAGTTTCTAGTTATGTAGGTGTTTGGTTTTCAATATTCGAACTGAGTTCTAGGGTTTTGTTGGATGGAATTGTTAAAATATAAATATATATCATACTCTCATAACCTCTTTCCATGTAATTCTTGATTGCATTATCATAATATAATGATAGTTGAAATCGGGATGATGGACTATGGATAGGCAGTGTATGGGTTTTGATGGATTATTATTGATTATATGCCTGAGTTTCCAATCTTGCTCTGAAGGGTCTGAGAACCTTTTTGTTGATTATGGGCTGTGATTGACATTGTTACTGGGCATTTGGGGTTCAGGATTATATTGTTTTGTTTTTCAAGATAATAAGCAAAAAATTAAGGCTACCAAGCATTCTTGATCTACTAGATCCTAGCTTTGGCAACAATCAATTTGTTTCCATTGCTATGGAGTTTCCGCTGCTACAGAGAAAATGTTCCATGATAGGCTAGTGAATAAGACAATTGTGGCTCAATGAGGTTTTTAGCTTAGTACAGATTATTTTCGGAATATAGCCAATCAAATTGAATAAAGAAATTGGGTTAAATTGTGGGCACCACCCTCAATTGGAGTAATTGCATTGGCTAGAGAATTCTATGCTAACCTTGTGGAGCACCATCACAATAAGGTCATGGTTAAGGGAAAGATGGTGCACTTCAAGGTCAATCAGTTAATGGCCACTGCTAGGGTGTGGTATTAATTCGTGCTAGCTAATGTGCTTCCTAGTGGTCATGCAAGTAATGTGACTAAAGAGTAAGCAATCCTAGTTTATATCATAGTACTAGGTATGTCTATTAAAATTGCTCGTGTTATACACAGTGCTATGTTGCAGGCTGCAAACAGTAAACACTTGGGCATAAGGTTCCTTTCCCTTGTCACTAAGCTATGCCGAGAAGTTAGTGTGATTTGAGAGAACATTGAACCATTGGCGATGAAAAAAGGGCCAATTGATAATAACCTGATGAAAAAATTTCTAAGCTACAATGTTGAAGTAAGAGAAGGTGATCCAGCAGCTTTAGCTCAATGAGTTGTTGAGGATGATGCTATAGTAAGGAGGATGGGATCCTTCGACATTCCCTCTGTGTCCTAAGCTGCTAGCTCCATTCCCCTATCCCGAGAAGGACATTGACATTGATCTCGATGAATGAGGGGAGTTTATTTACCTTTTTCTGTTCTCATTTTTCTTTGTTTCTTAAACATTGGGACACTGTTTAGTTTAGGTTTGGGGAAATGGGGTAGCTTTTAGTTTTGTATTTCTCTATTCACATGTTTAACTTGTTATCCCCTATGTCAGGTTACTTTTTGTAGACACTGTACTTAGGTTGTAATGTGTTTCCCTTTCCAGTATTGTGTTAAGTAAATTGCAAGTTTAATTTGTTAATGATGTTCTAGTATTTCCCTATTCCTATGATAATACCTTATTTACGCATTGATTTTGAGTTTCGATAGTATGCAAGAATTTTTTTGGATTTATATAATTAAGGTTTATACTTCATGCATTTATATCTACACAAGACTATTGTCACCTAGGGTTTATTTTTAATGATCTTTCTTTATAAACCTTAGACTCTTTTGACCTTTTCAATTAGTAAGAATTCCTTTGTGGATCGATAGAGCCTTTGTATATCTACCCTAACCCTAACCAACTTTTAAGCTTAATGTCTATTCTTTCTAGTACATATATATGCTACCCAACCCTTTATTTGTAAGACCTATTTGCACTTTATTAGTTTGAGCATATTAAATATGCAGTAAAATTGAGCTTAAAAGAAATAATGAGCTTGAAGTATGTCTTGAATGTGAATGCAACACAATGAAGAGGAAAATAAATAAATAAATAAATTTTGTCTTGTGGTTGATAAAAATTAAGTTTGGAGGAAATATGTAGAAATTCCTTGATGATTTATCTAAAAACCAAAGGTTTGGCAGAAAAATAAAAAGAAATATCAAAGAGGAAAAGTGGTTAACAAGAGATGAAATTGTTAAAACCCGAGTAAATGAAAGTTAGCACCTTATCAAAGAAGGTGAAGCAAAAGGGTGAGCTCATACAAAGAAATTGTTCTTAGGGTAATTTACCCTAAAAATTCCATTCCATCACACCTTTGCCCTAGCCGTACATTACAAGTTGAATAAAGACCTATTGATTTTAGACTAAGTGCTTGCCTACGTTAGTGGAGAGAGGAAGGAAAGATGAAGTTTTAGGGGTTAAGATTAGTCTTTGAGTTATCTTGAAAATATCTTTGAAACCACCTAACTTTAGTGATGATGCCTTGCACACACATACATGAGGTTTGTCCCAAACATGACAAATTTAAGGATATACTTGTGTTTTGTCTTTAGTCAAGTCTTTGTTATAAAATTTGAGGATTTTTAGGAGAAAAATTAGCTCATCATTAATAGGTAATTGTGGGTTTTGTTTAGTAAAAGATTAGGTTGGGGGTGTGATAACTGTATAAAAAAAATTTATTTCACTATGCTTTTAATTCATATTTTATGCTAAATCCTAGGATTTTGAGTTAGAATATTAGTCAAATATAGTGTTTTAGTTGTTTTAGGTTGTTTTAGAGTTTTGTAAAGTTTTAAATTTAATTTATAGTTTTACGAAGTTTGGTATTTAATTTGTTTTATGTGTCTTTGTAGTGTCTTAGTTGTGGTAAATAAAATAAAGGATCTCAAGACAGTGCTGAAGAATATAAAGCCACGACCACAAAAAGAAGAAATTGATGAGAAGTCAGAGAGACCTCTGCCACAACGCACCTAAGTTGAAGCCGCGACACTGATAAAAAGAGGAAAAAAGCACAAAAGTTAGGGAGCTGGATGCTAAGGCACCTTAAAAGCATAAGCCATAGCATGAAGATCTTAAGCTGCCTAAAAAAATAATAGAGAGAGAAGAGCTGCAATGCATTGATCATTAAGCTGCAGTGCCAAATCTAAAGGCGACTTTCATGAATATACACAGGATTGGCGCCGCAATGCCCTATTATATAAGGCCACGACAAGACAAAATGGAGTCCTAATGCGATTAAGCAGAACTTTTAGCATCGTAGTGCTATATACAAACACGAAGCTGCGCCTGTCCGTATTTTCATGACTCTTAGTTTAATTGAACTAGGAGGAAAAGGTCTATAAATAAAGGGGAAGGCTAAAGTTTTAGAGATATAGTAGAGCTCGTGATAGAGCGTGCTAAGGAGCTAAAAGAGACCCAAACCGGTGACAACTTCTATTTTCTACTCCCTTCTTCTTATTTTCTATTTACTTGTAATTGTTATGTCTTTAGTTTTTATGTTTTCAGTAGTTAGTATGGAGTAGTGGTACTCTAGGGGTAATGATTGAACTCACATGCAGCCGATGTGGCTTAATTTTAATTCAATACATGTTTTAGTTTTAATATTTTTATTGCCTTGTTCTTAATGCTTCTAATTGCTTGATCACTAGTTAGATTGATTAGGAATTATGGAGTTGACTTGGAAGAGTTAGTTTTGAGATTAGTCTTAGGCAATATAACTTACATTTGGAATGTTCATGTGATATGAATAATATAATTTGTTTAAGAGATAGGAATATACTCTTTTACCATAAGTAATTAGAAGATTAGTGCTTAATGAGTTTGCCTGAGAATATTCTGATAGGAATATAGGGAATTAGACTAAGGTAAAAATATAATTGCTAGACATAGAAATATGCTAGTAATTGATTGAGAAATCTGGGTTAATATTAAGCTATTGCATAAGTTGAATTGAACTAAAGTTAATTAGGTGTAATGTGAGGGATTTTGTAAACCTAGGGTTAGTTTACTATTCTTATAAATTACTTAAAAATCTTTACATTTATATTGGTTTGATTAGAGTTATGTTGCATCATATTGGTATTTTTAGAAGGTAATTTATTTCTCATGGGAATAATCTCTATTTATCATTGTATTATTTGAGGATGATACATGAGCTTGCATTTGTTAAATCCTTATCAATAAGATAGCCACTTGTGAAGTTAATGCACTAAAGGCATCCAACTCATGAACTCCAGCTACTTTTCAGGTTATGAACTTTTCGGAAAGGCCATTGATAATTGTTGGAATCTACTCTAATAATTCAAAAGCTTCATCAATGGACTTCCCCATTAATGTTCCTCAGCTGCCACATCAAATGTGATCCTTGTTTGGTGCACCAAACCATTATAAAAGGTTTAGGCTTGTAGCCATATTGGTATACCATGATGGGGACATATTCTAAACAACTCCTTGAACCTTTCCCAAGCATCATATAAAGACTCCGAATCCCATTGCATAAAAAAAGTGATACCATTCCACAATCTCGCTATCTTGGCCGGTGGAAAGAAATTAGCTAAGAATTTTTTGCCCAAGCCTTCCCACGTTGTAATGGAGTTAGGTGCGAGTGATACCTGTGATCTATTTACCTTATCTTGGAGTGAGAAAGGAAAGAGGAGCAAATTAGTGCATCGTCTGAAACTCCGTTGAGCTTGAAAGCTTTACAAAGCTTTACAAAGCTTAATAGGCGGGAGTTTGGATGGTCATTTAAGAATCCAGAAATTGATTCATTTGTTGAATTATTTGGATTTGGCTGAGATTGATTTAGAAATTATTGGCTTGAATTGGTGGTCTTTGATTGCTTGAATTGAGGTCTTGCATAAGAGGAACTGCATAGTTCTGCAAGTGCTTATATTCTTGATTTTCAGTCATTGATGGCTATTGATTTGAAGAAGCTTGTGACTTTCTTTACTAAGTCTTCAATATGTCCTATTGATCTCAAGATCAAAAGGAAGAAGCTTAAAGCTTCAAGTTCAATGCATGTACAATTAAGAGTACTTGAAAAACAAACAAAAAAGAAAGTTTGAATTAAAACTAGAATTGACTAGTATTAATATTAATAAATATTAAACTATTCCCTGGAAATGGCACTAAAAACTACTTGTCAAATTTACCACACAAGTGCATGTATCATGAACAAGTAATAAAGTGTAAATAAAGTGTTGAATCCATGAGGAATTATGTCTAACAAATGCTAAGTACACAAATTCACCAACCTTAACTTTATCCAAACAAATTAACTTTGAGAGATTGATAACTAAACTAAAGCAAGCAAACAAAGAAATGTAATGGAGAAACCTAGAATTACAACTTCCCTCAGCACTCACTTGGATTATTACTATCTTATCATGCTTAGTTATGATACCGAATTATTAACCTAGGGTTCTTATTTAATTATAAGTATATTTTGAATTTCTTATAATAATATCTAACTTAACAAATTCTCTATATATCTATGAGAATTGAGTTAAGCTAAACTCATTAAGAGTAGACCTAGCAATGGCTATATAAGGTATGGAGATATATTTTTATCCTACATACAAATCAAATTCAAATAAGCATGTTAATGAATTCAAACAAGTGCTATCTTAGTCAAGGCTAAATCTAGATTTCCTTTATCAAGGTTCCTCTAAGTTACTATATCAATCTAAGCAATTAGAAGCATTAAGCTTAAAATAAAAAAATAACTTATGTATTAAATCCTAAGCAATTAAATTATAACATAAAACCAAGCTACTTGTTGAGTTTCGTTGCAATCCTAGAAAGGAAATTACTCCAAGCTACTTGTGTAAACATGGATTTAAACAATAAAAACATCAAGCAAGTACAAGAAAATAAAGAAGGAGTAGAATAAATATAACTATAAAGATCGTTAGTCTTCAAGCTTTAGATATCCTTGTCCCTTGCATTGTTGGTTGCCTCTTAATCTTCAGAACTTTTTTTGCTTACTTGGGTATCTTGAATTTGTAACATAAACATCTTTAAATAGGCTTTAAAACCCTCAAAAAACAATTTAATTCAGACTAGGAATTGGGGCTAGTGCTGCAGTATAGGATTCCAAAGAAAGGCATCACATTGGTGCCCAGGCCCTTGGGGTTGCTATCCTTGGTGCCATGGAGCCAACTTTCTAGTGCCATGGCACAATTTCTCTTTGCCTGGATATTTTAATGCTATTTTTGGCACTGCGGTACCCTTTTTCAATGCAAGTTTATCCATTAATTTCAGAAGTGTTTGGATTTCATGGAGTGGTTGGAGAGGTCCTTGCACTATTTAGATTGATTTGACACATTTCTACATGCGATATAGAATATTATACTGGCTATCGTGACTCACACGGCCCTAGGCTGTGCACCAATCTGGCCCATCTTCATTTGGTGCTTGTTTGACTTCCTTTCTTACTCTTTTTGTGCTAATTATGTCCCATTTATCCATCAAATGTTCATTCACTTCAATTCAGCACCTAAAATCATAAAATAAACATTTATAAGTTCATTAGCACAAAATCATACTAACAACCATTAGGAATTAATGAAATTTAAGCACATATTAAACACCTAATATTTGGTTGGTTTAGTAAAATCAAAATTATATTTTAATTTAACCTTACTTCTTAGGAAGCACATAAAGGTAAAGAGATAATTTGTTACCTATATATATATACAGGCAAGACTTGTTTTCTTGAAAGTTATGAAAAATTCTCGTGCGATCCTAATTGGATTTAGGCCACTAGGAGTTTAAAAGCTCATTAGTAATCATAATTGGATTATGGATTACGGATTACTAAATGAGCTTTGAGCTTTAGGTTTAATTGAAATCCAAAATATGGAAGGATTATAATTCTTAAACCCTACCCACCCTAGCTATAGATGTAACACTAAAGGGATTTCAGCTATAACATTGCAAGCAAGCAAGACTTGTGACATTCGGTCTCATGAGATATTACGACCAAAAGAGTTCTTCAAAATCTCCTCTGTTTTCCATGACCCTATTCTTAAAGCAAAGGAGTTTTTTGCTTCAAGGACAATCCTCCATTAATGATTAAACCAAGTAGAAGCTAGTGTGTATCATTTCCTTTAAGCCTTTATGAATAGGTAAAATGTTTTAACTGATCAATTGTGTGAACTATTTCATTATAGGCTTATTTGTTTGAATAGTTTACTAATCATTTATCATATTTTGTGTTTGATTGGGAGAATAGTTTTGACGATATTTGGAGGAATTCCAAGCATCCCTACTAAACAATCAAACTAGCTGCATCAAGAAAGCTTCAAGAGGTTAATTTAATTAATTTTTATCTTTCATGTTATATAATCAATTGAATGCCTATGTTCTAAATTTAGGAAATTTTTTATTATTTCGCTGCGCATGCATAGGATGTATAACTCTAGATTCCCAACACCAAGCAATTTATTTGGTAGTTGATTGAAGTCTCCAAAGAAGCTTGAGAAGTGGATGTAGCTAGTAGATATGGTGAATCACTTTGAAATTGCTGAGTAATCTCTCTAACCGTACTCACTTTATTTCTGCTTCTGAGTTATTGTTGATTGCTTATATGTTTTTAAATCAGGAAAAAAGGGTTTTTTTATCAACCAAAATTTTCACCCCCTCTAGTTTTCTATTCTCGATCTAACAACTAATAAGTATCAACCACCAAACAAAGAGAAATCTCAACCAGATCATCAATAGCTCACCAAGGGTTACACATCTATTGCCAAGTGACCATCATTTCATTCAAGTAAAACAATCATATATAGGATTCTCAGTATTCAATCAAATACAAATTTGATTTGACTAATCAATGTAACATTATCTCAAAACAATCATATATAGTACAATTCATAAGAAAATGAATCCTAATTCAATATATGTTTTGCTTATGTATTGGAAATCAACTGCTGAATGCAAAGAATCACTAGGTTGTTAAGATCATGTTAAGATGAAGAGCTTCACTAAAATATTTACTCAGCAACAATATAAGCTCAGCTGTTTATCTTGTGAACATTGATCCACTAAGACAAGTTAAAGATAAAGATGATCCACTGAAATATCAAATGATGATTGATCACTGAATATTCAAGAGTTGAGGAGGAACTAAAAGCTAAAATGTCAAGACAATTGAAAAACTAAAGCAGACTGAAGACTAAAGCTAAAATTTTCAAGAGCTAAAGCCACTAAACTTGAGAGACAAACACACTCTATTATTTGTTGAAGCTTCCTATACAAAGTCAATCAAAGCTACAAGAGCTTAAGAATGAAATGCTGCATTTCATTAAATAAATAGTCGAAACTCCTCATAAGCTAAAAGTCACTAAAGCTCAAAGGACAAACAACCATTCAAGTATCAACTACATATTTCTTGATTTCTTAAGCACAAGTTTTTACCTACTATAAACTAGCTCCTAGAAATATGTTATGTTTGCTATATGAATTGAACAAGGTCAAACCTAACATAAAATCCTATATGAAAACCAGACAGAGACAAAAACATGCATAATTGTCTAAGTTGCACTAGAATGGATATTACTTGTTTGAAGCAAACTCAAAGGCATTTTCTAAGGTTTTCTCTTTTATCTAAACACTTCAATGATTCTTTTCAACTAAAAAATGACTATGATCTGGTTAAGCCTTTGAAGAGGTAACTGAAAGAGATAAGTTTTTTTATATTGAACCTTTATGGAATCAATTTGATTAAGATTCTAAAATCAATCTGAGAACTAAAGAAGCCAAACCTTTCATACTCCATCATACTCATTTAATCAATTATTGAAAAGAGTCTAAACTTTCATATCCTCAAGTTCTTTGTAAATCACATCCAAAGAAGTTAGTCTTTGTGATTGAGTAAATCTTTCTTTATTGTAATCATTCTTCCTTATGAGGAGAAGAAAAGTGAGGCAGCTTAGTAAGAAGCTATATTTGTGTCTTACGGAGCAGTTGGAGATTAACGGGTACCTTGAAGTTCAATTGTTGTAAAGGGTGGTTGATCCTAGTTATAAATTTAGTGTTAGTAAAATTCCCAAGAAATTTTTAGGGAGTAAATGTAGCTAAGGTTTTTGGTGAACCACTATAAAGTCATTATGTAAAATCTTTTTTATCCCTAATTCCATTAATTTCAGCAATTATTATATTTTTTTTATCTGCTAAAACTTGAGTGATTTACACATACTTATTGTGCTTGCATATCACCTTATCTGCACATTCTTTTATCACAACTGTTAATTTTTAATTGGAAAATTATTCACCCCACTCTAATTTGCCTATTTGAACTAACATTCAAATAAGGAGGTTTAAAACCAAAATCTTCCCTTATCCAAACGTATAACCCAAAAACAAAATGATAATTCATGGTTTACCTCAATCACACCAACAAGGCCACTAAGACTCATTAGAACATTTTGAAGGTTTTTTGTCATAATGCAGTGGAATAAACAAAAAATTTGACCATAAAACCCCTTAAATCCTTGTGTATTTAATGAAAACAAGTTAGACGAGAAATTTCACCTTTGCCTAGGCCTTGAGTCTTTAGGAATGTGTTCTTATTAGGTTGTTTTGAAGACCCACGAATTTACCTACAAGAAATTGAGCTTGTCTCCTCCAAGCTTTGTCTTTAATGGCTTCTAAGAACCCGTAACTCTAAGCTATAGCAGAACCAAGCCAAGTAAAGCCCAAACTGAAATGGGTCTCTCCATAAAGCTTTGGGAGAGAAAAATTCTTTCTCTTGTATGAATCTCAAGTTCCCCAAGTATGAAGCTTCCAAGGATGGATCCACCATATAACTCACAAGTAATTCCAAAGTTCTCCATTGAGTATAGGGAATGGGTTTCTATGTACCAGGAAAAAATTCCAAACTCTAACATATGTGTGTATCATAGAACATGAAAATGAGGGAAATGAGAAGGAGAGAATAATCATGTGGCCAGTCACATGACAGGCTCTATTTATATAGCTCCTCTTAACTTGTCTCCAAGTCATTCTCATTTGGAAAGAATACCCAAACTAGAACATCCTTAGAAACTGCACATGAAATGTAAGTATTCCATTGGCTTAAAAAATGTACTTATGTGAAATGCTACATGGAATGATTTATGAAAAGGAGTGGAATTTTAAATGTAATCTGGCATGATTAAATTGTGAAAAGTAAATGATTTTACAATGTGAGTAATTTGCATGTTTTTCACTAGATTTTATGCTTTTTTTAATTATACCACAACATAGGAATTTATTTGTCTATCAGTTTTTGCAAGAAGATGGGGTAAATGTGAGATTTTACCTTAATTTTATTTATGGTGAAGAAAAAGAATATAGAGGAATGAAAAATAAATTATTAATTTACATATGAGATAATAATTTATTGCGAAAATTTATTTGTACGTGATAAATTATAAATTGGATAATTATGTGTAAATTGAGGAAATTGATTTATTATCAAATTTGGATAAGAAGCTATTGAAGGTGTGAAGAGACCATTTCTAACATTGCATGTGGAGTTTAAGATCGGGAGAGTGGTGTTCCTCAGTAGACCGAGAAGGGTAGAGAGAGAAAAGGTAAGAAAAATAGTGTTTTGAGGATTTATTTTCTTTGAATTTGAATGTGGAATAAGTATAATTGTGTGAAATTGTGATGATTTGATACAATTTTGGGTTTGGATTGAAGAGTGGTTAAGAGTGTAAATTTGAGCCGTGAAAGACAAGTAACCCGTGAGGGTGGATTTTGACCCCAGGCTGTGACCCATAGCAAGATTCGATCCATGAGCTATTTGTGACCCATGGAGGAGAAAAGGAAATTGAGATCAATTCTATGTATTTGGACTTTCGCAGGTAGATGTGTGTGCATCCTAGAAAAATGGTATTTTTTAGGGATGTGCGTGTGCATATGAAAATTTTATTCTACTCCGAAATCTTTTTCATGATCATGCATAATACATGCGTGAAATTCTCTGTGAATTGATTTGAAAATCCCTTCTTGAATTGTGAAATTGCATAGTTGTGTGAATGATAATAATTATGGGAAATGTATGTTTGGATTGGTTGGAGTGAACCATTATAGGCATTTATTGCCAAGTAGCCTGCACTAAGCATTTGTCATAAAGTAGCCTATGCATGTGAGAGTAAGACAGAGTTCTTACTTCCTAGTCTAGGATTCTTGACTAGTAAGAGGTTTGGACCCTTGAATAACTCAGTAGCTTTAATCTGACCGGGATGTTCTTCTACTAGCTAGCCAGACCATTGCAAGTCCAATGCAATTTATAATTATAATTGTATGTATACACTATACTCTCTGATTTGAAAGCTTGACACTAATCAATTTTGAAAATTGTGCATATACATCTACTGAAATTTTTGTCTCTTTATTCTTATAACAGGTGTCTCAGATTGATTGTAGTCAAGGTGTGGCAGTATTTGTATAGTAGTGCCCTCTAGTGGTATGTGGTACGGTTGATAGGATGGTGTATGCACGTGCAGGAGAACATGTTCTTGTCATACAAGTTCGTGGTATTGTTATCAAGGATCTGCTTATGGAGGATCATGTAGATGTTGCTGACGGCCTGATTATTATCGTGTTGAGTTGGTCCTGTGATAGAGGAGAGTGAGGAGGATCCAGTGGAGGATCTGATTATTGAGGAGATGGAGGAGGACCTCGAGATGGACAATGACTTAAATTAGATTGAGGTTATTGATACAAAGATAGAGATGGTAGGTAGGGCTCTGCAAGGAACTTAGGATAATGGAATACCTGAACCAAACTAGTAATTTCGTTTGGTTAAATTTTCAATATTTTTTTTATTTAGTTCAATTCAAGTAGTTAAATTTAATATCCTATTATTTTCAGTTCGGTTATGGGTAGTGAGATAGAGTATCTATGGATACCTGTGGTTATCTGAAAGTCAGAATATATAATTTTTTGTCTTACAAAAAATTATTATGTTTAATGTATTATTGTGTTAATTTATAATTTTATATTTTTATTTGTGTTGAATATGTTGATATATTATGTTTTTATTTTATTTTATAATAACTAATGAATTTAAAAAATATGAGGTTAAAAAACAAACAAAAATATATTTTTAAATTAATATTAGTGAAATATTGATAAATTTTCGAGTAGTCAAATACCCAAACTAAAATAGTCATATTTTTTAATATTCGGAATACTTCCAAGTAATACCTCTTATCAGTTCGATTCGATTTTTATATTTTCTATCCAAAAATTTAAGTTCAATTTAAAAATTTATCATTAATCAAACTGAAACTCTTGCACAATCAATCAAACTGAAACTCTTGCACAATCACTAGAGAGCCACCTAGATATTGTTCTGGCATAAGTCTCTGACAAGATAGTGATTGCATGGTGTTTTTTGAAAGATCTCAATGGTAGATATGGGGTGTTACCGAGGTGTGTGGATGATTTTATGTTGTTATGCAGGGACTGGAGGGATACTGTGATTGTGTAATACGTCTTCAGGGCCGAATCTGTGAATTTGATATTTACTATATCTCTGTTCCTATAACCCCGATACTGAAGTCTTTCTTTTGGCCCAACGATGACAGATCTAGACTTGTAAAAGTCAAATCAAGTTTAGATATAGGGCAACGTCTGCATATATATAAATAATAAAAAACTTTGTATATAAAAACTGTTGTACATATGTATATGTGTTATTTTCTTAGATATGTGTGTTCTTGTTCTTAAGTAATTTATGGCCATTAGGTTTGATTTTGTGTTATTTATGCTTTGTATGGTTCCCACTAATCTAAGAGGTGAATCCGTTGTAGTTGATTTTTGCTTTGGTGTATTTATGTTTATGTCAATAATGTGTCTTAAGAAATCTATCAAGAGTTTGTATATTTGTGATGCTTCTGTGTGTTATTTAGATAATATCATGACATAAAGGAAATTCACGGAAATTCACGTATCTTTAGGAGCTTGTAAAGGTAAAAAGTAAAAGGGCAATTATTATCTGAATAGCATAGCATACAGGGATGTCACATAAAGAAAGCCTTTGCATTCCTTGGGATTATTCCTTGGCACTGGGTCTTGTCTTATATAAACATTTTATCCAATCCACCTCCTTACGCCTCGTGGAATTTGTTAACAAATTTTCAAATCCCATTTAATTGGAATTGCCACATAGAATTCAATTGTTTTATCAATAAATTAATTATTTATAGTATTCATAATACTAAATTGTGATAATTAAATAATTACTCTATTTAATATCAATAATTCCCTTATCACGTTATATTCTAGTATTCTAAATATTAAATGTCATATGACTTATAATCTAATTATTATAAACTATCCTAATATTCAATTTAGTATTCCAAATAGAATTTTATTTTAACTAATAAATAAACATTATATTTATTGTCAATTAATCCATATCTCATTTTTTTATTTCAACTATTAAAATATTTTGATTAATAAATAGACATTCTGTTTATTGTCAATCAATCTCATACTTAATTTCAGTACTCCAAATACTAAAATATAGTAATATACCCTTATATAATTGTACATACAGTAAATATTGTTACATGAGATAACTCTAATATTGGTAGGACTCCTTTGGTTCTATACTGTGATGACAATGGGTAGTATTTTGCATACCCGGATTTGGTTTACCATCTAGTCACAATCTCTACCTTCCTAAACACTAAAGAATGTTGGTCTAGAACCATACACATAGAAAAAAACCTTTTCAATTGCAGTTTACAATGCAATTCAATCTATTTTTCCTCTTATGCCTCTAATTAAGTCTAGGTATGTATAATTGTCAAACTCCAATATCTCAATCGAATGTGTCTCAGTCTCAATGATGCCTGAGGACAGCGAACATTAGGTACCTTATCTAATTTTACTCTTATCTTGCCCAAGGACTTTTGATTCCATCATGATAAAACCACATAGACTCAAACGTGTCTCGGTCTTAATGATGCCTCATAGTGAACATTAGATACCTTATCTAATTTCACTCTTACCTGGCCAAGAACTTTTGATTTCATCTTGATAAAACCACATAGACTGTCTCTCTTTGCGTTGGGAAATCTAGGGTCATGAATCACATGCATAAGTAACAAAATTAAAATTTTCCCTAACCAAGAACATAGGTATTCAATTAAATATTATGAAAGCAAAAGATTAACACAAACCTCTTGAAGCTTTTCTCACATAACTACTTTAAGTGTTTGGCATGGATACTTGGAGTTCCTCCACAAATCATCAAAGCAATTCTCCCAATCAAACATAAAGTACTACTAACGATGGACTTATAGTTCTTCCTTGTTTAGGATTTTGTTAAATCTAAAGCCCAAGACCAAAGACCCAAAGCTCCATTAGTAATCCATAATCCCATGATGATTACTAATTGGCCTCTAGACTCCTAGTAGCCTAAATCTAGTTAGAATTATGTTATAACCCCATAATTTACTAGACATTATAGGATATTCATATGTTGTTTTGACCCTCACAACCCGGTAACATAATCATCAAGTTTTAGAGATGATATGTAAAATTTTAGTTATAAAATGACAAACACATAAATAAATTAAATAAGCAACAGTGCAATTAAAGATCCTAGAACCTAACAACTTAACATACTTTTCGGGATATGCTATGTAATCATCATGGCAGATTAAATAATTATTTGTCATAAGTGAACTAGAATAAAAGATTGTTTGAATCTATGAATATGTATTATATATACTAAGAATTTGATATACTATGACTATACTATGAATTGATTGATATACTATGACTATACTAAGAATTTATATATTATATATGCTCTGTCCCTAAGTATATCTTCCTACTAAGAATTTGATCTACTATGACTATACTATTTTGTATCATCCCTGAAAGGCAAATGTAGTTGTAGATGCTCTTAGTAGGAAGTCTTCCAATAGCTTGGCACACATAGCAGTGATTAGAAGACCTTGATTTCAGAGATGCATATGTTGATGGATGAAGGTGTTCAGTTTGAGATTAATGAGTTAGGAGTGTTCCTGGCTCATATTCGTGCAAGGCCGATTCTTCTTGAGCAGATAAGGGAAGCGCATAATTAGAAACTTATTTGATTACAATTTAGGAGAGTGTTGTTTAGGGATAGAGCAGTGAATTTGTCATTGTCACGGATGATATCCTTCAATTTGATTCCCTAGTATGTGCACTGGAAGAGGGTGTTCTTCATAAGGAGGTTCCTCAGGAAACACATCAGTCAGCTTATGTTATTCATCCAAGTCCCACCAAGATGTATCATGATTTGTGGGAAACTTACTAGGGGATAGTTTTAAAAGAAATGTAGCAAATTTTGTATCCAGATGCCTTACTTGTTAGCAGGTCAAGGCTGAGCACCAGGGACCATTAGGGAAGTTGCAGTCTTTAGATGTTCCTAAGTGGAAGTAATCATTTTACCTCCCGAACTCAAACTTGTCATGTTTTTGCAAAAAATAAACAAAATCTTTTGCATTAAGAAAATGAGATTTAAATAATAAGTACAAAATATGGTTGAGGTGGTGGTGTCCGAGGTGGTGGATGTACTCTAGATCTCTCCAGCTCTTTCTTAATTAACTCTTATATAAGCTTCATCTGCTCTAGAGTAATCCTACAAGAGATGGAGATGTAGTAGAAGCTATAGCGGAGCTGTGAGAAGTGGTGGTAGAAGTTGTAGACCTAGTAACTTCACCCAATACTTGCTGGGAGTTGACACAACCTTCAAAGCTGTAGATAAGTCCCTTCCTCTTGCCACTTGCTAGCTTCGCGAAGAGAGCTGAGTCACTCACGGGGGCCTCAACAGGTGCAACGGGTATGTCAGCACTATCCTGCTTCCCAGTGCTAGATTGCCTTAACTCTGCCTTCTTTAATGCCTGAAACTTCTCCTACAAATGAAAACAAATTATGTATGTAAAAAATAGTAACAACTATGTAGAACAAAAAATGTTGATTCATACTTACCCTAATGGCCTTCGACTTTGTGTCAACAAAGTCACTGGACTTTCTCTTGTGAGTGCGGTTAAAACCTTAATAACTATAGGTTCTCAAGCCAACTCTTGCTCTTGTACAAAATTTTTAAAATAATATTAGTTAAAAATATTGAGATACAAATTTATAACTAATATTTATTACTAACCAGTCACTTATGGTGAACAGCTGTGTTAACAGAGCCAGAAGCATGATGAATATGCTCATCACCCACTCGCCTATTCACAGCCATTATCTAGGAGCACCTCTAGAAGTCAAGGCTCACCCTCTCATCACATAATGACTCCCACCAATTCTATGTGATCTAATATGGCCGCCTATCCTCCTTCCAAGTCCATGGGCTTGATGGCTACTTCCTCTTTAATTTCACACTCAGTTTTTGGAATACATAACTACATCTTTTCTCAGTTGCTGCATCAAACACAGCCCGATGTGCAGCTCTCTCCTCGGGGACAATCCTAAACCATCTCTGCAACAAAAATTACAAAACTGAAGCATGTTGTTAGTAATTTAACATGTTAAAATGAAATTAAAACTTAAATAATGATGAAATTAAACTTACTATAAAATCATTATAAGGTCTTCATGTCTTTTGGGAACTTTCGGTACTGGAAGAGCAGACTTGGAAGTTGCTTCATTATTATACCCGAAATGGTAGCCTCCAAGTTCATGTTCATGGGATCGTCCCTAATGAATACTTTACAATATAAACAAAAAGAAACGAGCATTAGTAAAATACAAAGTATAAATACAATTTACTATAAAATTATAAAGACAATTTACTTACTTATATCCACCTATATGGATGAGTGGGCGATACTCCTCAACCTCATGGGGAGAGGCAATCTTATTCTTGCCCCTTTCCCCCTACATATGCCAACACAACATTCAATAACGTCGTCTGTCTCATGGGGGATGTCATCCTCCATATAAGGTTCAAGATTTGCCCAATGCTCAACATTATCCTAATGACCTGTAGCTACAATACAAGTTAAACAGTGTAAGAACAATGAAATTCATAAAAAATTCAATAAATAACAAAATCCATTATCAAAATTTTAAATTGTAACTTACATGTCAATGCAAATCCCAAGCTTGATGGGATTTAATCTGAGCCCACATCAAAAAGGCCCTGAACTTGCTCCAAGGATGGAGTAAGTAACGGAACACTGGGAGTGGAGCTATAGAAGGAGCTAATGGTGGAGCTGTAAAGGGAGCTAGAGGTGGAACGGTAAAAAGAGCTAAAGTTCAGGAGCTGCAGATGGAGACAAAGCTGCTAGAGAAGATGGAGATGATGCCAGTACTATAGACAAAGACGATGAAGCTCTAGGACATCCTCAACTAAAAAGTGAAAAAAAAAAAAAGTAAACAAAATATATACCCATCTAAAATGTTTATAACCAAAGTAACACAAACAATAGTTCAACCAACTAACAAGGCTGATTTAAGTTTCACGGGCTGGTTTAAGTCATAATTGACTTAAACCATGATTGCAAGAAATGAACTAATAGTTCAACTAACTAACAAAACTACTTATTTATTTATTTTATTACTATAAGCAACATAATAGTAGTACTGTGACCATAATCTAACTTTGCAAACCACAATTGCAGGAAATGAACTAAGAGTAAAATTGAACTTCCAAACTGATAACTCTAGAATAATATAGTTATTTCACTATGATTTCAATTCATATTTGATGCTAATTCTAATATTTTTAGTTAGAATATTAGTTAAATATAGTGTTAGAGTTGTTTTAGGTTATTTTTAAGAGTTTTGTAAGAATTGTTATCTCAATTAGGAGTAGTTTTACAAATGTTGCTATTCAATTTGTTTTCGGAGTCTTTGCAATGTCCTAGTTCAGATTAGAGAAGGGAAGTAACTTAACTGGAGCCACAGTGTTGAAATACATAAGGCCATGGTGCAACAAAGGAAGAATTTGATGAAAAAGACAAAGAGAACTCAGCAAATGAGATAAAGCCGCGGCATTAATACAAAGAGGAAGAAAACTAAATAAGTCAGTTAGCTAGAAGCCGCGATGCTTGAAGATTGAAGACATAGCGTGATAAGAAGGAAGTTGCAGCGCTAAAGTAAGGACCACTTTTGTAAACCAAGCAAGGGATTGGTGCTGTAACACCTATGTATGTGAAGCAGCGTCGAGGCACAATACGAGTCCTAATGAGATTGAACATAACCTATAGCCGCAATGCCATATATGCCTGTGCCTCAACACTTGTAAGGATTCTTAGGACTTCTATTTTAATTCAAATAGGAGGAAAAGGCTTATAAATAGAGGAGCAAGGTTGAGGTTGAGAGACATACCATGAGCTCGTGGTAGAGAGTGCTAAGGAGCTGAAGAAGACCCAAAGAGTGACAACTTCTAGTTTCTATCTCTTCTTCTACTTATTTTTTATTTACTTGTAATAGTTATGTCTTTAGTTTATGTTTTCTGTAGTTAGTATGGAGTAGTCGTATTTTAGGGGTAACGATTAAACTCACACGTAGCCAATGTGGCTTTAGTTTTATTTCAATGCATGCTTTAGTTTTAGTATTTATATTGTCTTGTTCTTAATGCTTCTAATTGCTTGATCACTAGTTAGATTGATTAGGAATTTCAAATTTGACTTAGAAGAGTCAGTTTTGGGATTAGCCTTAAGTGATATAACTTATGTTTGGATTGTTTATATGATTTGGATGATCTGATTTGTTTAAGAGATTGGGATATACTCTTTTACTATAAATAACCAGGAGATTGGGTGTTAATAAGTTTACTTTAGAATAATTCTCATAGAAATATAGGGAATTAGACTAAAGAGAATATATAGTTGCTATTCATAGAAGTATGCTAATAATTGATTAAGAAATCTAGGTTAATATTAACTAATGTATGAATTGATTTGAATTAAAGTTATTAAGGTGTGGTGTGGTGTGAAGTATATCGTGAACCTAGACTTAGTTTTAATATTTTTAAATTGAATTTATCTTTGAATTTGCATTGACTTGATTAAAACTAAGCTACATTATAGTGGTAATTAGCATTAAAAAAATTAATTATTTCTCATGGGAACAATCTCTACTTGTTACTATATTACTTAAGGACAATACGTGCACTTTTGTTTGTATAATTCTTATCACAAACAAAGAGAGTAGTTATAATAGACAACTTAATAGTTTTAAGGGATACATTCCACTTTAGAATACTAACATAACATACAATATTGTTTGGGAATTCAATATATAACAAGATTAAATAACCACAAATAACCTTATACATTCAATTGTAATAATTTGTAAATACAAACTAAAATTCACATCTTATGACAGTAGCAGAGGGATGCTTAACCTAAGAACTTATCCAAGAATATCTTGTTTTCTTAATTACAGATCTAGTTTTTGGTCCTTAAATCCTATATTTTTCAGACATGGCATTTTATAAACAAACGAACATAGTCACAGTCCCATAAAAGTTTCAAAAGATAAGCTAAAATTACTTTTTTATTTCTTTAATTTGTTAAAGAAGCAAAGCCTGACTAGGAATGGCAATGGCAATAAATTATCAAGTTGTATATATAAATGAGTATCAACTCCAAAGCCCATTGCAATAATGTAACTTAATCAAGACAAATAGTAAGAGTGACAGATGAAAGAAAAAAGAAAAAAGAGAGAAACATACCTCTAATAGCCTTGAAATTCGTGACAGGTGAACAAGGAAAATGATGAGCATAGCTCCGGTGGCAATCTTCGATGGAACGAGCTCACTAGGTTTTAGAATGACAGAGATTTCAAAGGGGAGAAGGTTTTCAGGGAAAGGGATGTTGGTTACAGAGAAAACAGAGGGAAGAAGAATGGCTAGGTTTCAATTTAGGGGAAAAGTATCTATTTCTGGCACCCCAAATGCAAGTACATTAAGTGGCAGACATAGATACACATCAAATAATATTTTGTATATGTCTGGAAATAGACACTCAGATAATAAACAAGAAAATATAGAAAAGCCCGTGAAAAATAGTGCCAAAACTAAACTATTAATTGCATCAGCAAAATAATATCTTCGTTTAAATTTTTTATGCAATTTTTCTGTGGCTGCAACTGTGCAAACGTAGATATATTAAATGTAGACACAAATAGTGGTTATCAGCATCTACATTTTCTGAGTCTAGAGAAATGCAAACAAAGTTATGGTAATTTCTTATAGTACAACTTATACTTTTAGTAAGCCGTCATAATAGCTTGATTCTAAATTCTTAATTCATTCCTTATATTAAAACATTATTATGGTGTTTCAATAATCAAAGAAAATTTATTATTAGGCTTACTTTTTACTAAATAATTTCTTATAATCTTAGTTTCATTAAATAAATTATTTATACTTAAGATATGGATAAATTTAGTGGCTTTCTCTTGTCTATTTTAGTTTTTATGAAAAAGTAAAGTCATGTAATAAAATTATTGAATAAATCAAATTGAAAAGGTTGTTCATTGGAGACTTATTTTCTATTGGTAAATATTATTTTTTTGTTAGTAATTTTCTTAGTAAATATTTGGATTGTCTAGTATGTGGTTGTTCTTTAAGTAAATACTATGTCTTATGAGCTCGCTAAAAATTGGTACTAGTAAGTTCAACCTATGTGGGAATTTGGGTCATTAAATTATTTTCTCTTATGTATTGAATTGGTTCATGTTGGTTGTAAATGGTTTAGGTTTAGGTTTAGGTTTCGATGGGATCTCATTGCTTCTATGTACTGTGCTGTGGATAGCTCCTAATGTAGTTTTTTTTTCATTATACTCACTATATGCATCACTACTTTTTAATTCGAAAACTACTTATTGTATAAACACGTTTTACTTAAACTTGACTTTTGATCTTTCAAGTTTTTCAAATTAGTTTTTAAGTAAATGATTTTGAAAGCGCATTTGAACCATCAAATATTTTAAAAATCCATTTTGGATCACTTATGCATACATGAATATCGTTATTAGTTACTTTACAATCTTGAACATAGTCATCAAGGACAATTACTTTAACATTTCATCCTCTCTTATTTGATAAGTGTCATTGGAAATATGTTTTGAATAGATTTGAAATCAATATTGCCACTTGGAATGAAAGTTGATTTTTATTTTGACTATTGGTGTACAACTATATTTGACTTTGGATTTGATGGACATATTTGATTTGGAAAGTAAATATCAAAATGCTTGTTATTTATATAATGATTGATTTTGAAATGGTACTTGTCAGAACACCTTAGCGAACAAATTATAGTTAGCATATATGCACATAATATATTTTTCAAATATGGTACCTAGTTAAGGTAGAATGCCCTAACCTCGTGTGTAGGCCAACATACATGGTAATGATTTTGATACCCTAGTTAGTGGGGGTTTGGCACTAACTCGTTGTAACCTACGAGTTCAACGGTTTGTATTAGAATTGATAGATTTGACACCCTAGTTAGTGGAGGTTTAGCGCTGACTCGTTGTACTCTATCGGTATAGTAGTTTGATAGTTCTGACAATATATAATGAGTACAGTACTTTTCGCAAAATGGATTATGACAAATGATTTATTTCTTTGTTTTAAGATTTCAATTAAACTCTTTCACCAAATGGTTATTGACAATGTTAATTGCTTACGTTTTCAAATGTATCATTGTACCTTTATGTAAATTGAATATTGGTGAATCATTCGTTTTTGGTCTTGTTTTCCCACCTATTATACTATGTACTATCTACTCATGGAGTCCTTGTGACTCACCCTCGTTAGTTGATGTTTTTGATTTTAGATAGATGATCTTGAAATCAGAGTTTTGGTTTTGGAAGAAGGTGTTAATGTGAAGTATCTTTTTGGTATGCCTAGCCTTTGTTTTGGCATAGGCCTAGTAGCATTTTTACCTTTTGTATTTAGATGTTTGTATCTCTATATTTGTATTTATACTCCATTGCATAACCTTATTGTAGGATTAGCTTTTGTTTAGATATATGCTTTTGGCTATGGATGATCATTTATGTATTATGATATTGTTCTATTAGGTTTATAACCTTTTGATTGTTCGAGTTTTAGACAGACTATTGCATGTTTTGTTTCATTTTTGAGAACCTTTGTAGTCTTGTTTAGGGTCATGGTGAGCCTATGTTCACATTGACCTATTCGCAGGTCACGGCCCCGGTTTGGGTCATGACAAAAGTGGTATTCACACTTATTTCTTATATCTTATATAGTATGAAGATATAGCAAACATGAACGAAATGGAAATCAACCTAGCAACAAGTGGGTTAATTTTTTTGTAGTCAACTCCTTTTCTATGATTTAAACATTTTGTCATTAGTTTAGTTTTATAGGTCTCTACCATTCCAATTACACAAATCTTCCTTTTACAAAGATTTATTTTCATCCTATGGGTACTATTCCAAGCTGTTGCATAAACCAAAGTTGTTACTTTGTTGCTGTCAGTGGAATACATTTCAAAATACATGACTTTGTGCCATTTCTCAGAGTCAATGCTATGCATGCATTGCCTCTTCATTGGTGTTGGGATCCTTATCTCCTATAAGGTATAGCTCTAGGTTCTTTTCCAATATGAAACTATAATGTTTAGGTATTTTGGGTATCCTCCCACTTCTTCAAAGAGTTTATGTACTAAGAGATTGAGCCTTAACAAGTATCGTATTTGTCGTATCAATTTGTGGTACTTGAGACACTTCATGAAGTTCTACTTTGCTCCCACTATTCATTTCATGCATTAACTATTCCTCTAGCAAAGTAGTAAGCTTGGCAACAAAATAGGGATGGAAGAAGCAACACCAAAAAGTTTCGTTAGGGTTACAAATATATATTTATTCGATTTAAGTCCAAGATTTTCTGATCTCAACTTTTAACGAAAGCAGAGAATCCCTATTCTTAACATATTTAAGACTAGGTTTCCACTCGTTCCATATCTCATATAGTTGATGATACGGCTTTTAATGGAACAAGTTGAGTGAAAGAATTATGGAAAAGAGTTTAGACCCCATGTTAGTAGTATGCCTTACAAGTGAATAGTATTAGATGTTAATGGCATATTACATGTACTATAATTTTGTTTAATTATTAATAAAGTAATGTAATATAGTAACTACATGGCATACTTATTTATCATGTACTTTAGTTACTAATTAATTCTCTATAATTAACATGATAGATTAATCCCAAAGAATAAAAGCAATGAAAATAAGTACTATGATGTGATCATGCTTTGTCATAACCCTTATAGCTTAATATCATAAAGTCGAGTTTTAAACGTAATGTGGAAATTTTTGTTAGAAAACCAACCAATTAAATAAATAATAATACAATTGAACATATTATAACTCGATAGCTTAACTAATACTTTAAAATGTTTGTACGTAATCTGTTATGGCTAGGTGAATAAAATTTTATATCAAGTAAGATTAAAAGAAATGGACACTTGTAAATAAGTATATATATGTAATTATATACATATAATTAAAGAATTAATTACAACCACATGTTGGGTTTACTTGGAATTAGATTTTATTTTATGTAAATTGCATTAATAATTGAAGTTAAAGTATGTATACAATAAAGTAGAAAACAATAATTGTAATAAACATATATATATATATATCTAGAATGAATTTCCACCCCAAGCTGTAAAGTAAAATGGTGACCTTAAATTTTATAATTTATTATTTTCTTTCTTTTGTCTTCATACGCATCTCTCCCCTTCATTTGTTCTCTCCTCAAACAAAAGGTCTAGAAGGTCTTTCAAGGATTTGATTTCCACCCGGGAACTGTGGCTTCGCTTAGATCTCTCGTTTTCATACATAGGAATAGATAGGCAGGAAAACTACACTTTCTAGAAAGAGGGGGCCTTGTCATAAGAGCGAGGCAAGGTTTGGAACCATACTACGAGAGGGACGCCTCGTGAACTGGGCTTCTAGAGATGAGGCCTTGGTAATGCAATACAAGAGGTCTCAGAAATCAGGTTCTTTCTAATGATGAAAAGATCACTACTTGAAGATATTTATTATAGCTCGAGGACTCTCCTGTCCCCCTGCCAGTGGGGAAATCAACTCCCGGGTTATCGTACTGCTGCGTCTTCTAGCCCATCCTCTAGGCACCTTTGGAAGGCAAGGAGTGTGACAGTGTACACGCTTCCTTTTACTCTATTAGGCCTGAGCACTAGTTAAGCTCATCACTAGGTAACGAACAAGTCGAAACAGATGGTGATCAGAGGTGCACAGCTAGCCAAGCTCAATCTTAAACGCCCTGCAATCTTTCTCTTGCGAACGAGCAAGAAAATGGATGCCTCCTCCTTTTTCCTCCCTTTGACCGATTTTCCCTTTTGTTTTCTTTCCTTTCTCTTTCTCTTTGGACCATTTGTCCTAGCTCTAGATCCTTCTATTTTTTTTCTTCGTTTGGACTGATTTTCTTAGCTTCATTGACTTTGTTTTCTTAGCTCTGCCTTCCCCTGCTTCCCTTGCTCAAACCGTGAGCTTATTATGCTCTTGTATTTGGACCTCTAAACCTTCCTCCTTCAAGCCTTAAAAGAACTCCTTGGGTGGTGTTGTAGAGCTTCCTTTCAGCTCACTTCTTGCAACCATGATGAGCAGTAATTACAGCCCTGATGAGGAGGATGGTAGCTGTCTTTCATCTCAATTTTTAGCTTCTTTCTCAAGCTGATGTAATTATGCCCTAGCAGCAACATGTTTAGCAGCTTTATTTGGTGTTGTGAGTGTTGCAGCAGCTGATTGGTGGCATGGTGTTGAGAGTCTAGCCAAGAAGCAACTGTAACTTTGGCAACTCCTTCACTTAAATCAGCAAACAAAGAGGAAACAGGAAGGCAACAACTCTTTGGTTGGGGTTTTGGGTTTTTGGTAACTTTCCTATAGCCTATACCTTTAATTCTTTGATGTTCTTGGTTGATTGATAACCTAGGTTTGAGAATTGAATGAATTCGTCAATGAAAGGGTTTAAAGTAATTATGAATAAAAATGAAAGGATGGAAATTTGATAGTGATTGACATGGAAGTTTAGAGTGAAATGGGTACTGATATTTTATAAGTTAAGCCTTTGGTTATTTTGATTAGCTAAATTAGATTCAAGCTTGATATTTGGAAATTAGTAATATCTCTATTGATGGGAATTGGATTAGTTGTTGTTGAATCAATATAAGCAATGTGGTAGTAATAGGTTTGAAAGGATGGTTAGTTGTGGGTAAAGCGTTGGAAAATAGGAGTTAAGTGGTTTTCGGAGGGATACATGGCCATATTTCATGGGTTAAATAAATCTTGTGTTTCGAATATCTTCGAGGCTGAATTAAATTAAGAGTTCTAAAGAGAAAATATAGCTTAGAGTCTTGAAATCATATCTACAAAATTTTGTAACCTGGTTCTTAGTATATTTTTAGTTAGAACTATGAGACTACAGCTAGGTCCATGCAGGATTTTCAGTGAGCTTCAGTTAGTTTGGGAGACTTTGGCATAAGTTGTAGTTTGAAGTAGCCTAGGATCTCTAAATAAAAGTTGTTCCTAACATACTAAAAAGTAAATCTGGTGTAGGTCTTAATTCTATGTTGTGTAAATTTTGGAGGTGTTGGAAATCATGGTTGGGATTTTTAAGTTCTGGCTGTACCTGATTTGGAAAAAATGTTATTAGGAGGTCTTAAAGGTTGAATTAAAAGTGGAGTGTTGAAGATGAAATGTTCCTAACATCTTGAAAAACTAGAGTTAAAAGTTTCATAATTTAATTCCCAAGTATGAGAATTCTATAAGTATCATAATCAAAAGCAACTTAGAGATTTGGGCAATGCCCTTTTTTATTCATGTGAAGGATTAAATAAGCTCAAGGCTGATTTTAAGAGAATTTTCTAAATAAGAAAGGTAGTTAACATCCCGAAGATAATGTTTAGACTTGATTTTATTAAATTTGGTTAAGTATGTAACTAAAAATAAACATATATTAAAGAGGGTTGTGAAAATGCCAAAAAAGAGTAAATTTTAAATAATTAATTGTACTAATATATAAATAAAAAGAGAGAGGTTAATTGTTCCCATTTATTACTTTAACCCAAGTTGTACTTGTATTGCTTTTGATAAAATCACTTTGTATGCACACTAGACTTATTGTAGTCATTGGTTTTTTTTTTTTTTTTTTTTACTAATTTCATATGAGAAAACTTGGTTATACTATAAGAGTTAAAAACATGGTATAAAGTTTGCTCATAGGTATTTTCGTTAACCTAATATAATATAGAGTTTACAAAAGACTTTTACATCACTAAAACTAACTTTACAACAAAACATAATTTGTGTTACATATTGTCACTTTCAACACACTTAAATATATATATCCAATGGTTATCTAATAACACAAATTAAGTATAACATATGCAGCATTCTAATAGCAAGTAGAAACATTGTCCAAGTCCTTTTCCTTCATGTTTGAACACAAACACCAAAAGCATACATACAGAGCATATCATAACACAAACATGTAGCTAACCTTTTAACACGACATACTTTTCCAATTTGTAACACCAAGTTTTGTATAAAAATGAGATAAAAATCTCACCAAGCAAAGCTACAAATCATATAAAAGGAACATGATGCACAGTTTAGCCAAAGTGGCAGAAATGAATTCAAACACCAAAAGCATACATGCAGAGCATATCATAACACAAACATGCAGCTTCTCTCTAGCTCAATGCTCAATCAATACGTGGAATGAGATGCAATTGCTTTTCTTGGAGAAGTATTTTCCTTGCATCACGTGCTACAAATATAAGAAAGGAAATATGTGGAATAAGGCAATACAATAGTGAAACCTTATATGATTATTAGGAAAGATTTAAGAAGTTGTGTGCTAGTTTCCCCCATCACCAAATCTCTGATTAACTCCTTATCCAATACTTCTATAAGGGTTTAATGCCACAAGAAAGGAACATAATTGATGCTGCAAGTGGAGGGGCATTAGTTAACAAAACACCTGAGCCTACAAAGCAATTAATATCTAACATGGCTACTAATTCGCAACAATTTGGAACTCGCATGGATGCACCCTCCAAAAAAGTAAATAAAGTAAGTATCTCTAACCTTGAATAACAAGTTTGTCAATCTTACTTCTCTTGTACGTTCTTTGGTTGTTAGAAATGTGCAGCAAGTGAAAGCATGTGGCATTTTGCTATAACCAAAGGCATTCAACCGATATGTGTCATACAATGCAAGATGATCCCGTGGAATAAGCTAATGCCATTGGTGGCATTTTTCCTAGACAACCACAATGTAAGTATGATCCATATTTTAACAAGTACAATCTTGGCTAGAGAGATTACTCTAACTTGCGTTATAGGAATCAACCACAACCACCACCAAATGGAGGCTGAAACATCAACCTTCCTGTATTTCAAGCACAACCACAATATGAATCTAGATAACCCCCACAACCAATGAATTCATTTAATTATGTTTCATCTATGGAAGATATAATGAAAATAATGGCATCCAATACATTGGCCTTCCAACAAAGCATGATGCAATTCCAACAAGAAACAAGGTTAAGTATCCAAAACTTGGAGGAGTAATTAGGACAACTTGCTACTAGTGTGGGGAAATTAGAAACACAAGGGCCTAGTAAGTTGCCTTCTCAAGCTATGACTAGTCAATAAAGTGCTTGTGTAATCAAGTTAAGGAATGGAAAAGAGTTTGGAGAGAATAAACTAAGAAATATTGCATTGGAGGAAGAGATTGAAGTTGAAGCTGAAACTTCTTTAAAGTTGGCCAAAGCTTCTGCCCCTAATCAAATGAATGTCTAACCTAATTTGGGTAACCTAAGGTATCTTCTCAACATATGAATTCCAATTTTAATCTTACTCCACCTTTTCCTTTGAGTTCTTATAGGTCTAAGAAAGAAGATAAGGAGAAGTAGATCTTAGAGATGTTTAGAAAGGTTTAAATAAATATTCCTCTCTTGGATGCAATCAAGCAAGTCCCATGATATGCAAAGTTTCTCAAGGAGTTGTGCACTAACAAAAGAAGACTCAACTATAATAAAACAGTAAGTGTGGGAGAGAATGTATTTGTTATCATTCAAAAGAAACACCCACTTAAAGAAAAAGATCCAAGGTTCATTTTCTATTCCTTGTAAGATTGGTAATACTTGCTTTGAAAAGGCCACGTGTGACTTGGGAGCTTTAATTAGTATAATGCAAAAATCTTTATATGACTCTTTTTGTCTTGGCCCTTTAAAAGAAACAAGTGTTATTATCCAACTTGCTGATCTACATTTGTTTATCCTTTGGGTGTGCTTGAAGATGTCTTAGTTTCAGTTCATGGTTTGATTTTTCCTATTGATTTTTATATTCTTGACATGGAGGATGATCACTCACACACGTCTACTCCACTTTTGTTTGGAAGGCCATTACTTAAAACTGCTCGAACTAAGATTGATGTTTTTTCTAGTACATAGTCTATAGAATTTGATGGTAATGTTGTTCAATTCAATATTCTTGATGCCATGAAGTTCCAAGATGATAAACAATCTGTCATGTGTCTGGATGTTATTGACATTAATATGCAACAAGTTTTTGACTTAAATGGTAGTGATAAATTGAATATGACTATAAGCCAAAGCTTGATTCCACTTGTACAAAAGGAGAGGCTACCATAGATGATGCTTTGGTTAATGCGGTTATGGCCTTGCAAGCTGTCCCATACAAGTATGGTGAGGTTTTTCATGATTTACCTATTTCTCATAAGAAACTTTTACCCTCTGTTTTAAATGCACCCAAGCTTAAACTAAAACCTTTGCTTGATCATTTAAAGTTTGTGTTTTTGAGTGAAAATAATACATTACCTATGATCATTGCAAATAACTTAACAAATGTGCAAGAGAAAAGGCATGTGCGCATGCTTTATGACCATAAAATTGCTAATGGATGGACGTTGGCTGACATCAAAGGAAGCCAACAAGGGAGATGCAAAGGTGTCTTAACCCATCTATGATGGAGGTAGTTAAGGCCAAAATATTGAAGTTGCTTGATGTCAGTGTTATCTACCCTATTTTGGATAGTAAGTGGGTAAGTCCTATACATATGGTTCCTAAGAAAATGGGAATTACTGTTATACGAAATAAAGATTATCGTGCCTACAGATGTTCAAAGTAGGTGGAGGATATGTGTTGATTATCGCAAGTAGAATGAAACATCACGTAAGAATCATTTTCCTTTACCTTTCATGGACCATGTGCTTGAGAGGTTGGCTGATAAGTCTTTCTATTGCTTTCTTGATGGGTATAGTGAATATAATTAGATTGTTATTGTACCCGAAGATCAAGAAAAGACTACTTTTACTTGCCCCTTTGGTACTTGTGCATATAGAAGAATGCCTTTTGGCTTGTGTAATGCACCAACCACTTTTCAAAGATGCATAATGAGTATATTTTTAGATTATATAGAAAGAATCATTGAAGTTTTTATGGATGACTTTACTGTTTATAGTGATTCTTTTGATCCATGTTTGTATAATCTTTCTTTTATTTTGAAAAGATGCATGGAAACTAACCTAGTTTTGAATTATGAGAAGTGTCACTTTATGGTTGAACAAGGGATAGTTTTAGGTCATGTAGTTTTTACTCGTGATTTAGAAGTTGATAAAGCTAAGATAGATATTGTTTTGTCTTTACCTTGTCCCACATGTGTGTGGAAAGCTCATTCTTTTCTTGGACATGCAAGTTTCTATCAAATTGCATTGCCTTACGCAAGTTGCTAGCTAAAGATGTGGATTTCGCATTTAATGATGCTTGCAAACAAGCATTCGGTGAGCTTAAGAGAAGATTAACTTTGGCCCCCATTATTTAACCTCCAAATTGAGATTTACATTTCGAGATCATGTGTGACACTAGTAATTACATTGTTGGAGTCGTACTTGGCCAAAGAGTTGGACGAAACTTGCATTTAGTACCTTATGCATCGCAAACACTTGATGAAGCTCAATGTAACTATCATACAACGCAAAAAGAACTCTTTGCTGTAGTTTTTGCCCGTGAAAAGTTTAGACCTTACTTGCTTGGAACTAAAGTGGTTCTGTTTTCTGATCATGTGGCATCTTTTGCACAAGAAGAAGTCAAAGCCTAGATTGATAAGATAGATCTTTCCTTCGCAAGAATTTGATCTTGAAATTAAGGACAAGAATGGAGTTGAAAATTATATAGCTGATCACTTGAGTAGATTGTCAAACAAGCAAGTGGAGATAGAATTTATGAGAGAGTATTTTCCTAATAAGAAGTTGTATGCTATGTATGACATTTGGCCATGGTATGTTGATTTGGTTAACTTTTTAGTTACCAAAGAATTTCCTCAACATTTGTCCAAATCTCAAAAAGATAAGTTTGAAGCTGATACTAAATATTATATTTGGGATGACCTATATTTGTGAAAGTTTTGTACTGCACAAGTCATAAGAAGGTGTGTACCCCAATGTGAGCATAACTCTATCCTTACCTTTTGCCATTCTTATGCTTGTGGAGGACATTTTGGTGCAAAAAGAAAAGCTCGTAAGGTACTTACCTATGGTTTTTATTAGCCTACCTTATTTAAAGATACATATACTTTTTGCAAATCATGTGAACGATGCCAAAGAACAAGTAGTATAACTCATTGTGATCAAACGCTTTTAAATTCTATTCTTGTATGTGAAATCTTTGATGTTTTGGATATTGATTTCATTTGTCCTTTTCCTTTTTCTTTTAGTAATATTTACAGTTTGCTTACTGTTGATTATGTGTCTAAATGGGTTGAAGCTAACGCTACATGTACTGATGATGCTAAGGTTGTTGTGCATTTTGTTAAAACTCATACCTTTGATAGATTTAGAATACCCCAGGCAATCATTAGTGATCATGATAAATATTTTTGTAATCGATCCATGGAAGCTTTGCTTCTAAAATACAATGTTATTAAACACACCTCTACAGCTTACCATCCTTAAACAAGTGGTCAAGCTGAAATTTCTAACCGAGAGATCAAACCCATCCTTGAAAAGACAGTGCAACCTAATAGAAGAAATTGGAGCTTAAGGTCAAATAATGCTCTATAGGCTTATAGGGCTGCATATAAATCACCTATTGGAATGTCTCTATATAGGTTGAATTATAGGAAACCATGTCATTTACCAATAAAACTTGAGCATCATGCTTTTGGGGCCATTAAGTAATGCAATATGAACTTAGACATTGTTGGACATTATAGGAAGTTGCATTGCAACAGTTGGAGGAGATAAGAAATGATGCCTATGATAATGTAAGGATTTACAAGGAAAAGACTGTGGCATTCCATGACAAAATGATTTTGAGAAAAGAATTTCAAATTGGGTAAAAATTTATATTGTTTCATTCACGACTAAAGCTCTTTCCAGGTAAGTTACATTCTCGATGGATTGGACCCTTTTTTGTTACTAATATCTTTCCTCATGGTGCAGTTGAAATTCAAAGCTTTCTAACAAGCAAAGTGTTCAGGATGAATGGGCAATGGTTGAAACCTTTTGATGAAGATTTTAAGGAAGTGGTTATGGAGAAGGTTGACTTGGCCAAACCTACATTAGATTGATGAGCATGGAGTCAAGCCAAAGACATTAAGTGTGGGGAGGAGGATTTAGTATTTCTTTTTTCTTTTGGTATGTTTTGTTTTTATTTCATGCATTTATATGTATTTCCTTTTCTTTTGCATGTGAAACCTTTAAGTATTTATCTTTGTCTTTTGATCTCCCAGAGTTGATGAGAATATGTGTATTATATTGAGATAAACTGAATTGAGAATATGTGTATTATAGTGAGATAAATTGAATGAATGAGTTAACTTTCAATTTTGAGCTTACTTGGTTTAAGGATTAACTTTGAAAGCTTGTCATGCTAACTTAGTAGTTATTTTACCATTGTGAGCTTTTGAACATTCAACATGCCTTCTTTGTTGTGTGTTATTCATTCAACATGTTGTGCATCTTTAGAACTTGCGTCATATCTTGTTAAAGACTATATTTAAATTGCATGTATGCATGAAAATGATAAAGGCACTTAGGATTTTTAACCACTTGAGCTAAAAACAAGCCAACGTTATTCATGATGATTCACTAGTGAGCCATTTTTGAGCTTATTATCTTTTTTTTTTTTTTTTTTTTTAACCCATGTTTGTGAACCTAACCTTTCATAGGTTCACTTTTTCCCTAGCCAAGGAATAGTAGACCATGTGTACCTTATTATGAACAATGGTTTATAGTTGGAATTCATGAGAAAAGTTGTTATATGATGGGAATTGATTATGAATTGTACCATTTAGTTATGAAGAAAAGAGGAGAACAATTCTAAGTTCTTCATGAAGAAAAAAAAAAAGTGATGACCGAATGTGTATAAGGTGAAAAAGGAAGAAAGAAAGTGTTCCTTTTTGTTTTTAATTAATATTATGTTGTGGGAACTTGAAAATCAAAATAAGCTCAGTATATTTACTTAACTTCTTATGATGAATTCGGTGAACATTAAGTTTATATGCTGTTAAGTTCATTATCTTTTTATGCTCCACTAGTTTTTTTGGTTTTTAACCTTTTCTTTACCTTTTTCTAATATACCCTTTTAGCCTAGCCCCATTACAACCTTGAATAAAGACCTTTTGATTCATGTTATGCATGTGATACTTTGGTAGTGGAGATGAGATTGAATAGCAAGCTTATGGTAGATCTATTGATTGAATTTGAGTTTAAACACTTTAAGCCATAAACACTTCAGTGTTGGAGTGTATACCAATGAGAGGACCTGTTATTTTGGTATGACATGCATTTCATTTAACTTGTTAAACTAAGAACAGTTCTAAGATTGTTAAGTGTTCAAATTCATGAAAATATTCTTGCTTATAATGCTTATACTTTTTAAGATTGTTGGGAGATTAGAAGTAGGGTTAAGTGCATAGAAGGTCTTCATCTATTGTTTGCTTTTGTTTTCTAATTCCTAGGTTTCATTTCTTTTCCAATTTTTCATTTTTTGATTTTGACCATTGTTCTTTGTCTTTTCTTTTCCTTGCTCGAGGACGTGCAAGTACTAAGTGTGGGGGAATTTGATACACTCATATTATTCTATCTTTTTAGTACCCTATTCTTAGTCTTTTATGCATATTTTATGTCTTACTTTAGTTTACTTAACTTGTTTTGTGTAAAACTATGCTTTGTAGACATAAAGAGTTAAATGGAGCTAAATGGAGCATTTGAGGATGTAATGGAGGACTAGAATGAGCACATTGAGACAAATCTATGAGTTAATGAAGTGTAAATCATAATTGGACTAGGAATCCTAGTGGCAATGATAGGAATCCAACTTTGGCAATAAATCTTATTAGGATTAAGATTGAAAATAAATAATAAGATCATATTAGAATATTCAAATTTTGGATAGAATAAGAAGTAAAATTTTGATCTAATGAAGGATTAGCTATTAAGTAGGAAAATACTCCTTCTTCTTGTTAGGAGTCCTTGCCACCCTATACTTTATAAATAGGGGAGGTATAGGTCTGATTGAGAATACTATGTTTTTTTTTTTCAATTAATGATGATACTAGCCTAAGTTTTTGTTCAATTACAAGAGGTAAGTAAGCTTGACTTATGAAGCTACTACAAGAATTTGTTTTTAAGAGGAAATCTGATGTTATACATAAATGCAAGTATTTATGTTTTTCTTGGTTAATTGCTTATTGATTATGTGTTTTATTTTGTTATGATGTACACGTGATAGATTGATACTTGTAATATGATGCAAGTTTGTTGATTAACATGAGTAGTAAAAGTAGCACTTGAATTAAATCTGAATTTATTTGATTGTTGCTTGGAAAATCTGATCTAGACTAAGTTAATGTCGCTTGTGTGTTAATTGTTTAAAATCAATTACACTTATCTAGTTCATAATACTTTCACGTAATTAAATCCATAACGCTTGATGAGGGTTATTATGTGATAAGTTAGGTAAGGATAGGTAGGAAACACTTTGTTTCCATGGTTGATTTGCATGCATATGTGTATATTCAGATTGGTATTTGTTTTGTTTTCACTGATTAATAGCTCATGAATCATAGGGAAAACTTCTTTTCATAATACTTGTTTATCTTGCTTGCTTAGCTATTTTAATTTAGTTTAGATCAAAGATCAACACTCAATTTATTTACTTTGCTGTTTTGAGTGCCTATTAGTTAGTTTTCATATTTAGAACCTATTATCATCATAAAATGTTTTAGAACTCCATTCATTTTTATACATCTGTTTTGTTTTATATTTTGTTGTATTAGTTTAATTTACTTTTGTTGCTCATTATAGTATTCGGCTTAGGATTTATACTTGAACTTGTTGTGCTTTTTGCTTTGGTTCAATTTAATTAAATAAGAACTACTTGCTTAAGTTGAATTTAATTGACTTAATTGTTTCTCAGTGGGATCGATACCCTACTATACTACAAATATAGTTAGTTAGGTTCTAATTTGGTGAACATAGATGATTCATCACTAAGAAAAAATATATAGTAGTAAAAATTGATAATTACTCACATACACATACATATACACAAAAACTTTAAATTAAGGTCACATACACATACATATACATAAAAACTTTAAATTAAGGAAACAAACATCTACTTGCCTTATTTCCAAGGGATTAGCTGCAGATTTATTTCCTTTGCATTGGCTTTCCTTTTCAGTTATTCTACCAGTTTTACAAGTTAGGGGAAAGGTTGGAGTAACAACTAGGAGATGTCAGATACAACTCTCCATCAGATGACTCCTCTAAATTCTATCTCTAAGATAACCCCAAAAGTAATAATCTTCATAAATGGTACCAAAACAGAGCATCTAATGAACAACCGCTTCTGGTTATGAAACCACACTTCTAGACCTCCAAACTAACCATACAAGAGCTCAAAATACTTCCTATGACTCTTTTACCTTTTTATCTTCATGCCCCAATATCAATTTGGCCTCTAAGACCTCTAAAATCATATTACACCAAACCGAGTACAAAACATAACTTGTTTTGCCTACAATTTCAGCACTAACTTCCAAGATGTCTAGATTATACTATGCAAGCAACCAGACTTCAAGAAGCTCCACAATCATCCTTTAGTGTCTTGGAAACAATTTTTATTCAAAACTCCTTGGCTGATTTAACCCATAAACCCCTCGAACACAGTTAAAACCACATAGAGCTCACTATAGTCCAACAAGAACAATAGCAGCTTCTGAAGGCTTTAACTCCAATTCTACTTGGAACCCAACCCTTATAAAGCTCCAGATTAATATTAATTTCCACATCTACAGGTTTCCTTCAACAACCTACAGGAGAAAGCCTTTCTAAGTCACTCATCCTACCCGTTTTCCAAACCCCAAAATAGCAGCCATTATTTCACTCTCTTGTCTTCCATAACACTCCCTTGCTCTACTTTCTTTCACTATTACTTGGCTTCAATGCACAATGGAGAAGACAATTGTCCACCTCTTTATATAGTTGCCACCTTTCCACCACTTTCCCTATATTTGCCACCTTTCTCTCCTTTGTTATTTGTCCTCCTTTGGCCCTTGAAGCATGCAACACCACATCATGTTGCTACCACACAACAGCTTGATTTGGTGAGTCACAACCTTCAAGCTTGCTAGTTTGACACTTAACATCTTGTGGTGATACCTAGCAGCTTAAGATTGTAGCTGCTCAAGCTTTCCTACATACTAAGTTCTATTTATGTCCATGGAACAATTATAATTCAAGATTTAATTCACAGCCAACCTTATGCATAATTATCTTTTATCATTGGGACAATTATGTCAAAACATAGCATATGTAATTTTTATGCATATGCATCCATTTAACACAAGGTTTTGCATTCCCTTACTAATTCTTAATTACAAACATATATCAACATAGAATAAATCCATAACAAGTATATGGCAAGAACACAGATAAATCTATCTACTTTAATGAATTAATTGTACTAATTTACTTATCCAATTAGCACATATAATATATGTATAGAAAGCTACACGTGTCTACAAATTTATCTAATCAATAGATTGTTATTTGTATTTTTTAGCTCAAGTTATGTTAATTTAACCACTAAAAGGTCAAACAAGCAAAATCCTACATTTCACAAATTTTAGCCTAACTTTAATGAATTACCTAGACTAATCCACAAGTCCAAATATTATAAACTATGTGCCATTTTAAATTTATGCAAGTCTACTTTCAAATGCATTAAGTCAAATTTCATTTAGACTACTATATCTCAAACTATTAACAATTAAGTAGGCATAGATCCAATTTGCCAGCTAAACAACATCGAACATTCATGCTTTGTTTTTCTTTTAGACTATTTTATTCTTACAACCAATAAATTGTCCAAATGCATCTACTTATAATTTATTTCCATTAACATCTCATTCTTGACCTTAGTGTAATTTCATAACACACACATACACACAATGCACATAACTTACATGTTGCTCAGGTTAGTAGTCCTTTTCATGCTTGCACAGACTTAAACTTACAGTTAAAGAGTGCATGAACTTTTGAAGCATATACAAACTAAACTAACATGTCAAGTAAACACTTAAGTAAGTGACACAGTCTGATCATACTTAAACAGTTTATATGTCAAGCAATATGGTAACTCTGTAAAATAGTTATTTCACTACACTTTTAATTCCTATTTCATGCTAAATCCTAGAGTTTAGAGTTAGTATGTTAGTTAAATTAAGTATTTTAGTTATCCTAGGTTGTTTACGAGTTTATAGGAATTTAAGATAATTAGGAATAGTTTTCATGGTTTTTGTAGTCTAATCTATTTTAAGTGTCTTTGTAGTGTCCTCTTCAACAAAAAGGAAAAGCATTGAAGGTCAGCACCACAAAGCAAAAAAATATAGCATCCCGACACGTGAAGGATAATTTGATGAATAGCGTAGAGAACCCTGCATTGTGGCTTGATCATATTTGAGCCATGGCGTCTTTAAAACTAGAAGTTTCATATTAAGTCAGAGAGCTTAATGTTGCGGCACTTAACCACCATACATCGCGATGCCCCAATTCAAAACTGCCCATAATTTAAACTAGACCAATGCGCCACAGCACATGTAGGATGAAGCCATGGCGTCAAACGACAAAGACGACTTTGTAAATAATCAAAGAAGATGGTGTCATTGTGACACCCTACTTTCCTAATCCTATACTTAAGTTAATTAATATCTTAAAGCTTAAATTAATTTGTAATTAATGCCTAATTATCCAAAAGACCAAAATCTTCCTTTTATACTTTTAATTCTTGAACTGCCTTAGACCATTTCTCCACCAACTTTCATTAAATAATTTACCAAGTTCATTCCATCTTCTTCCTTAGCCGAATCCAATTACTTTTATTGAAGTAATATTTTATTCTTTATTATTACAAAAAGACATGTTACATAAGCTTTCCTTTAATTAGCCTCCTTAATATTACTTATTACAAGAAATACTTTAATTAATTTCCTTAATTAACATGACACCATCAAGACTTAACTCCTTCAATTAGATTACCAATTCAATTACCATTTATTATTCTAACTTGATTCAATTCTTGACTTGTCAACTTAACTAAAATTAGCTAGACTTAATGGACCAAATAACTTCTTTTTACCTTCTTTCCATTACGTACTCATTATGAATTCATATCTAACTACCTACTAAGTCTACCAATTATCTTTCTTTATCCAAATCTAGACTTTTATGGTCGATTAGTACTATACCATTTAACCAATTCTTCCTATCTTATATTCTATAATTGACTCTTTCTTTCTCTTAAGAAATTGCCTAACTAAATTGAACACAAAGGTTCCAAAGTCAATATTACATCTATTTACTTGTACAATAGTCAATTTTAACAATACTAGACTTCCTTCCAAAATTACTATCATTACTAGGTAGACATGTTAAGAACACACTTTATACAAAAGCAACCCCATACTACATAATCGTATTTTAACACAAATACTTCTAGGTTTTTCAAACAAGATCCACTTGCCATATTTTCTCATTACATAGACCATGCCTTTCTTCAAGGATAACAATACACATCTATGGTACTAATTAATCTGCACATCATGATGAAGGAAAGTCAGTCAAACCTCAACAATCATTCATACATGACAACGAAGGATTCTTGATGGCAATTTTAGAAATATAGGATTATGCAATGCAAATTAGTCTTTTTTTTCTCATTTCCTCTACGTTTCCCAAAAGGATTCATCTTCCTCATTTTTTATTGTGGACCTTTCTTGCCCATATGCAAGCCGAGGCATCGTTTCTAGACTTACAGCACATTACTGTACATCTCATGAGACATCGCCCTTCAAGACTTACCGCACATCTCAGTGCCATCTCATGAGACATCGCCCTTCAAGACTTTCGGGACATCATTGTACCACCTTTTCTAGATATGGATCCTTCCCTACATCATATTTAGACTTATGGCACCTTATGGTACCATCTCATAAGACATCGCCTTTCAAGACTTACGACACAACTCAGTGCCATCTCATGAGACATCACCCTGCAAGACTTTCGGTATATCATTGTATAATCTCTAGATAGGATCCATTCTATAGTTTAAGCAACATAATGTCAAGATAGACTACAAGTGCCAAAACCATGCAAATTCCACACCTTTCATTTTCTTTGGTTACACATAACTTATTTTCTCATAAAACATGTCATTTCATATGCATGAAAGATGTAAGAGTAGCTTGAAGAATATAAGAGTAACAAGGAAGTAGCTTTCAAAGCAAGGATAAAATAAAACAAAGAAATGCATGAATACTTACCCAATACCCTTAGCTTTATTTTCTTTCTTTCTTCATTTCTTTCTTTTTCTCCTACGCCTCCTTCTTCTTATTCTCTCTCAATTCTCTCATTCTCCTTCCTAGCTCACAGTTTGCCTTTTTCTTTTATTTCTTACTATTTCTCTCACTTTCTCTCACTTTTGTCTACCTTTTCCTATGCCTTTTTGGTCATTACCTCCCCCCTCTTATTTATAGTGCATGGCCAAGTATTAAGATTTAGGACAAAGTTTTGTTTCCTATTTTACCCTTTTAGTTCTCTAAAATTACAACCACCTACTTGTCATTCTCTAAATTGACATGTACATTTTCTTCCTAACATTTGTCTTCCTCCTATTTATTACTTGCCACCTTATGTCCTAACTTTCTTCCACATGCCCCCCCTAATTATTACAACTTTTCCACCTTTTTCCTCCTTCTTACAACTAAGCCCCTTCATTAATTACAAATTACCACACTTAATCTCCTTCTTACACCTAATTCATCACATTTCATTTTCTAGCAAGAAACATATATTTATTATTTTATCTTCTACTTTCAACATGGTTCTTACACTAATCCATCAGATTTCCTTTTCTAGCAAGAAAACTATATTTTATTATTTTCTCTTCTTCTTTTAACATGATTCTTACAACTAATCGATCACATTTCCTTTTCTAGCAAGAAACCTATATTTTATTATTTTATCTTCTTCTTTCAATATGTTTCTTACACCTAATCCATCACATTTCTTTTTCTAGCAAGAAACCTATATTTTATTATTTTATCTTCTTCTTTCAATATGTTTCTTACACCTAATCCATCACATTTCTTTTTCTAGCAAGAAACCTATATTTTATTATTTTATCTTCTTTTTTCAACATGGTTGTTACACCTAATCCATTACATTTTCCTTTCTAGCAAGAAAACCTATATTTTATTATTTTCTCTTCTTCTTTCAATACCACCATGTAGCATTTTCCATCTTTGTTCCAACACCTACACATGTCCATATTTTTATATATGTATATACATGTATGTATACGTATTTATACATGTACACAACTCATATACTAATACATATCCTATATGTATTTTATATGTACATGTACTATTCCTATACATGAAATAATATGTAATTAAATTTTAATCCTATTTAACTCATAAGATAATTACTTATCTTATAATTAATCTAGGTATTAATTTTAGGGGTGTTATAGCAGTAGCGCCTAACACCATGAAGTTATGGCTTGATCAATTAAAATTTGAAAAGGACTATACAAAGGCTGAGGTGCAACAGTGCCATGGAAGGCCACGCCGTAGCGCCATTACGTACTTTAAAGAATTTCTAATTTAGTTGAACTAAGATCAAAAGGTCTATATAATGAGATGAAGGCTAAAGTCTAAGGGTATACCTGAGCTCGTGATAGAGAGTCCCTAAGGAGCTAGTGAAGATAGGGAGCCATGACAACTTCTAGTCTTCTCTCTTCTTGTTATTTTCTTATTACTTGTAATGGTTATGTCTTTTATGTTTGTATTTTTTGTAGTTAGTATGAATTAGTCATATTCTAGGGTTGCGATTGAACTCACATGTCACTTATGTGGCCTTAGTTTTGATTTAATGCTTGCTAAAGCTTTAAATATTTGCGTTGCCTTGATCTTAATGCTTCTAATTGATTGATCACCAGTTAGACTATTTAGGAATTCTGAGATTGACTTGGAATAGTCAATTTTGGGATTAGCCTTAGGCAAATAGCTTGTGTTTGTAAGTGATTTATTAGTAAGCTAATAAGTCGTTTAATGACAGTTCCATCTATCACTTTATTATGAATGACTAAATTAGCATGTTCTTCCATAAGTACCTCCATATTCTGCTTAGTGGGGTTTGACAATGGGTTTGAGTCAATGATTAGAAAACTTCCTTTTCTTGATCTTGATTCACATAGAAATTCAATAACTATGATCCTAGTTAAAGCGAAAAAACCTGAATCCACATCAATATCATAGAATTTACTTAACTTAGATGCCTCTAAATTGGATAATCTAATTTTTTAAAGAGATAGGAATATACTCTTTAGCCATAAGTAAACAGAATAGATTGGCTCTTAATGAGTTTATTTTACGATAATTTTCATAGCAATCTAGGGAATTAGACTACAGAGAATATACAATTGCTAGACATGGGAATATGTTAGTGATTGCTTAAGAAATCTGGGTTAGTATTTAGACTATTGCATGAATTGAACTAAGTTAAGGTAAACTTAGGTGAAGTGTGAGGGATGTTATAAATCTAAGTGTTAGTTTATAATCTTTACAGAATTTTCTTACAGTCTCTGAAATTTGTATTAGGTTGATTAAGATTGGGTTACATAATATTAATAATTAGTTTAGTGAAGAAATTTCTCGTGGAATGATCTCTACTTCTATCTATATTACTAATGAACAATACGTGCACTTGCGTAGGTAAAATACGTGTCAAGTTTTTTGCTGCCACTACCGAGGAATATATTTACTTTACTTATTAACATCAATGTAAGCATACTTGATTCTAACTTAAATTCTTATTTTTAATTACATGTGCTATTGGCATTAAATGTAGCACACTCGAAACTTGGAACTTGTACCAGTACCATCCTGAGATAAGACGAACTCTCTATAAGCTAAGGGAAAAAACCAAGTTTCTAGAAATTCTAGTGTGATGGCTAACAAACCACAAGCACCCGAAAACAAGGCTTTGAGGGATTATGTTGTCCCTCTTATACAAGGACCAACCATTGCTACCAATAACTTTGAAATAAAACTGTGCATAATCTAACAATATGCACAGTTTTGTGGTCTACTTAGTGACGACCCCTATGCTCACCTAGTCACATTCCTGGAATTGTGTGACATATTTAAATATAATGACGTCTCTAATGATGCAGTATTCCTCAGGCTTTTTCCTTTCTCACTCTAAGATAAGGGAAAAAGTTGGTTGTATTCATAACCTCAAAACTCCATCACCATTTTATTGGACATGTTACAAAAATTTATGGCCAAATTCTTTCCCCTACCAAGGTTAAGCTAAGGAATGAAATCACATTATTCTTTTAACAAGATCAAGAATATCTCTGAGTCGTGGAAGAGATGTAAAGACTTGATGCATAAATGCCCACAATATGGCATTCCCAAGTGGCTGCATGTACATACTTTCTACAATGGTTTGGGAAACCAAACTAGAACCACTATTGATGCTGCTGTTAGAGGTGCTTTGATAGGAAAGTCTATGGATGAGGCTTATGGCCTTTTGAAGGAGATGACCTTAAATAACTATCAATTATCATCCGACAGCTTAGCATCTTGAAGAATTGCTAGGGTACATGAACTTGATGCCATCACTACCTTAACAACATAAATGGTAGGTTTGGCTTGATTTGACAATTTTGGGAAGCAACAACATCCAAAGCCGCTATTATGGTATGTGAAGCTTATGGTGAAGATCACACAATATACCAATGCCCAAATATTGAAGCGGTTCAATATGTGCAAAACTTCAACTGCTAAAACAACCTTTATTCCAACACTATAATCTAGGGTGGAGAAATCTCCTGAACTTTATTTAGGATAATCAAGGTGCATAAGCTACAAGGCCTAATCCACCACTTGGATTTCAAGCTCCATAAAGGCAAGCAGCTTTGAAAAAGAAATGCTCCTTAGAAGACATATTTCTACAATACATGTCTAGAACTAACTTTCAAAGCCAAAGCTGCCTCCTTGAGAACATTAGAGACACAAATTAGCCAACTGGCTAGTGCTTTGACAAGAAGACCTCAAGGTACCTATCCTAGTGACACCGAGGCAAACCCAAGGAAGGAGAGTAAAGAACATTGCAAGGTAATCACTCTTAGAAGTGGAAAGCATTCTAAGAGCCAAAAAAAGAAAATTGATGGTGAAGTTCCCAAATCTCCTACTAAAGAAGAAGCATTGCCTTCTACAATTATGGAAGAAAAAAGGAGAATGTAATAGTTGAACCACAAAGAACAGGGACTCTTCCATTTCCACAATGGTTCTAAAATCATAACCTTGAAAAATAATTCTAAAAATTTCTAAATGTGTTCAAGAAGTTCCATATAAACATCCCATTTGCTGAAGCTCTTAAACAAATGTCAAGCTATGATAAATTTATGAAAGACATTTTGTCTAAAAAGAGGAAGTTTGGTGACTATGAAATGGTGGTATACTTCAAAAGAAGCTCCCTCCTAAATTGAAAGATCTAGATAGCTTTACTACTCCTTGCAAAATAGGCACACTACATTTTAGTAAGGCACTTTGTGACTAGGATGCTAGCATAAAATTAATACCCTACCAATATACCAAAAGATAGGAATAGGGGAAGTAAAACCCACTTCAATCACTCTACAATTGGCTGATAGACCACATACAAATCCTAGGGGAATTGTAGAGGATGTTATAGTTAAGGCTAACACAAAGGACATAAGCCTTTTTGCATCCACAAGATCCTCATAGAGGATAATCACAAAGCTCCAATAAAGCATCAAAAGAGGCTAAATCCCATAATGAAAGAGGTGGTGAAAAAGAAAATTATCAAGTGATTGGATGCTAGAATTATCTATCCAATCACGGATAGCCATTGAGTAAAATCCTATACAATATGCACCAAAGAAAGGAGGAATGGCAGTTGTTGCAAATACAAATAATGAACTCGTTCCAATAAGAACCGTGACTGGTTGAAGAGTATGCATGGACTACCAGAAGCTTAATAAAGCCAGAAGGAAGTACCATTTTCCCCTTCCTTTCATTGATAAAATGCTAGACTAGCTAGCAGGTAAGGAGTATTACTACTTTTTAGATGGTTATTCAAGGTATAACCAAATTCTTATTACCCCGGAAGACTAAGAAAAAACCACATTTACTTGCCCTTATCACACCTTTGCCTTTAAAAAGATGCCTTTTGGTCTTTGCAATGCCCTAGCCACCTTTCAAAGGTGTGTGATGGCCATCTTCATCGATATGATGGATCAAGGGCTTCAAGTTTTTATGGATAACTTTTCAGTTTTAGGCTATTCATGTGATGAATGTCTCCATAACTTAACTTATGTGCTTAAAAGATGTGAAAAGACCAACTTGGTCTTAAATTTAGAAAAATGCTACTTTATGGTACAAGAAAGTATAGTTCTAGGCCATAGGGTGTCTAATAAGGGGATTGAGGTAGATAGAGTAAAGATTGAAACAATAGAGAAATTACCTCCCCCTAACTCAATAAAAAAAGATTAGAAGCTTTCTAGGCCATGCCAACTTCTATAGGAGACCATTAAAGATTTGTCAAAATTTTCCAAACCATTTTGTATTCTCTTAGAACAAGACACCACATTTATATTTGACAATGCATGTCATGCTGCATTCTTAGAGCTAAAAAAAAAATTAATACATGGCCCTATACTTGTGACTCCTAATTGGAACCTACCTTTTGAATTAATGTGTAATGCAAGTGACTTTGCAGTAGGAGCAGTGTTAGGGCAGTGGAAAGAAAAGATATTTCACTCTATATACTATACTAGCAAGACCTTGACTGGTGACCAATTGAACTATACAACAACTGAAAAAGAACTTTTAGCATTAGTGTTTGCTTTTGATAAGTTTCACTCTTATTTAATCAGAACTTCTGTTATTGTGTTTACTGATCACACTACTATTAAGTATATGATTGATAAGAAGGATGCAAAGTCTAGATTGATAAGGTTGATCTTGTTACTTTAAGAATTTGACTTAGAGATTAGACACCGAAAGGGTTTTGAAAATCAAGTAGATGATCACTTATCAAGGCTGAAGGGGAAGATAAAGTGGATGATCATCATCAACAAAACTTTCTCTGATCAACAAGTCTTCTAAGTTGTTCACAAAAGGTTGCCACGATATGCTGACTTTGTCAACTATCTAGTTGGCAAGGTTTTTCCTCCTCAAATAACTTCTCAACTAAAGAAAAAGTTTTTACATGATATTAGATTTTTTTTTGTTTGGGATGACCCTTTCTTGTTTAAGCATTGTAATGATCAAATATTAAGAAGGTATATTCCGAAGGAAGAAATTGAGAGCATAATCCATCACTGCCATGCTTTGGAGTATGGAGGTCACTTTAGAAAGCGTTGTACAATAGCAAAAGTGCTCCAATCAAGTTTTTAATTGCCTATATTATTTAAAGACACTAATAACTTTGTTTCTAAATGTGACAGCTGCCAAAGGATAGGTAAAATCTCTAGAAAGAATGAGATGCCACTCAATAGTATTCTTGAAGTTGAATTGTTTGATGTATGGGGGATGGACATTATAGGTCCTTTCATCTCTTCATACACCAATCAATACATCTTTGATGTTGTGGACTATGTCTCTAAGCCGTGACTTCAATTCCTTAAAAAGAACATTTTCACACGTTTTAGCACATCTCGAGTCATTATTAATGATAGAGGGTCTTACTTATGCAATAATCGAGTAGGAGCCCTTCTTACTTATCATCTATAAGCAAGTGAATAAGCTGAGGTCTCCAATTCGAAGATCAATAGAATCCTAGAGAAGACGGTGTGTCCTTCTAGAAAAGATTGGTCCAAGTGATTGGACAATGCATTATGGGCATACCATACAGCTTACAAGACATCTTTAGGCATGTCTTCTTATCGGCTAATTTTTGGCAAAGCTTGCCACTTATCGGTTAAGTTGGAGCATAATGCCTATTGGGCATTAAAAACTTGAATTTTGACTATGCAGCTACTGGTGAAAAAAGGCTCCTCCTACTAAACGAGATGGATGAGTTTAGGCTCAATGCTTATAAGAATGCTAAACTCTACAAGGAGAATACGAAAAGGCTGTATGATTAAAGGATTATTGAGCACCATTTTGAGCTGGATTAACAAGTCCTTCTTTATAATTCCCAGTTGAAGCTTTTCTCGGGAAAGCTCAAGTTAAGATGGTCTAGTCCATTCACCATTGCCAAAGTGTTTATATACGATGTTGTGAAGTTGATTGCTAATCCGCATAGGACATTCAAGGTGAATGGACAATAGTTGAAACATTATTGTGGAGGAAATATTGATGACAATCACATCTCCTTCAATCTTGTTAATGCCACGTGAGCAACACCAAGTTAAGCCTAGTACTTTAAATCAAGCCCTTCTTGGGAGACAACCTAAGTTTCTCAACTCTTTCCTTTTAAGTTTTATTGTTTTTTATTTTTCACTTAGCCTTTATCTCCTTTCTATTAGGCCAAGGAAAGCACAAATCATAGCCAAAGACTATACCGCCGCGATGCCATGGTACTTATGTCACGACGCCCCAACACTAGGAATCAATTAATTCAATCCAAGAGCATCATGCTATAGCACAACATTCCTTCACACTGTGGCACCCTAAAACCTAGAAAAATTCATGTTTACATAGAGAGCAATATACCGAGGCACTTGCTCACAGACGCTATGGCATACACTTTTTAAGAAATTCTGGGTTTTAACACAAAAAGTCTGTGTCACGGTGGTATGTTATTTACGCTGCGGTATCCAAGTCCCTATTTCCAAAATTCAAATTTTTAGGGCACAATGCTATGGCGCCAAGTACTTCACACCGCATAACCAATTACTTCACAAAAAGGCATCTTATAGGAAATTCAATTTATAAAACTGATTTCAAACCCAAAACCTCCCAAATTCAAAACCCCATTCCTCCAAATATCAGAAGTTTTAGGGTTGAATCCTTCAACCCAAACCCTATTCCTGTCAAAATCCCTTCACTTTTGCAGACTTTCCCCTACCTACATCACTGCTCACTCGCGTTCTTCATGTGGCTTCAACACAAGTAAGTTTTCACCCATTCCTCTTTTAATTCTTCAAATTTTTTAGTAGGTAAATGTTTTTCTTATGTTCTATGATTTATTTGCTTCAAGTTCAGTTGGTGGATATATCTATTTAGAAGATTATGCATAATTGTTGATTTTGGGTTTAGGTTACGTGGGTATTACATTTTGAATCACGAAAATATGCTCATACGTTCATATTGGCTAGAATTTGTATAGTGACTATATATAATGCCCCACTATTGCTCCCATCTCCATATTTCATAAATGTTCTTTGAAATTCATTTGATAGCTTATCTAAGTTTAGGGGTGGGGTGATTGAATATTGATGGGAGACTCATAAGTTATGCTTCATTGATAATAATATGCTTAAGGTTTATTGTTTGCTATTATTATGGATCAAATACCTTTTTCTTAACACTTGGGGCTGTGGTTGACTTGTGTTTCTGGGAATTGCAGGGTGTGGATTTATTGCAAGTCTATGACACTAAAAACAAAGGCTACAAAATGTTCTCGTACGCTCTTCTTCCAAGCCAAGCTTTGATGCTAGCTAATTTGTTTTTGCTGAAATGGAGAAAAGGTTCCATGAAGGTTTACTTTTTAAGAAATTGGTGGCTCAATAAGGTTTTCACCTCAACCCCGACTACTTCTTACAAATAGTTCAACAGATAGAGGTATGCCATTGGGGTCAGTTTTGTGCACCTCCTCCAGTTAGGGTTGTGACTTTGGTATGGGAATTCTATGCCAATCTCATGGAGCATAAGAATAGTAAGGTCATGATCCGAGGCAAAATAGTGTCATTCACAAGCACAGCTATCAATGCCTACTATGGCACTTCGAACATTCCTGATAATGACGAATATGTGAAGTACTCGAGTGGCATAGTTGACTATGAGGAGGTGATCAATGCCTTGTGCTATAGAGACTCCACTTGGAAGGTGAATAATGGGGAACCAGTGCATTTCAAAGTTAGTCAGCTGCAATCCATTACGAGAGCTTGGTACTACTTCATTCTCTCAAACCTGTTGCCAAGTGGACATACGAGCGATGTAACTAAGGAAAGAGTAGTCTTTGCCTATGCCATCATCCGAGGTATTTCTATTGATGTTTGTCATTTAATTCACATTGCTATTACAAATAGCACATAGCAAGCACGTCGGCTTATGGTTCTTGTCCCTCATTATTGAATTATGCCACTCAACTAGTGTACTTTAGGATGACTTCGAGCTACTAGAACTTTATAAAGGACCCATTAATGATAAACTCATGCAGAAGTTTATGCTTAGAAACTTTGTGGCTGGTGAGGGTGACCCGACAGCTCCAACTTATTTGAAATTGACAAGTGTCCAGCATCTTACTCTTGCATAAAGGTGCAATGTGTGGAGCATTGGCAGCACAACTATATTGTCAACCATTAGAATAACGAGCTGTTGCAGATCATGTTACAGAGAGGAGAATAGGATCCTACCACTTTTCCTTTGCCCTGAGGTAGAGGTTGACAATGACATTGATTTTGACAAATGAGTGAGTTATCTTTATCTTTGTCATTTTCTTCTATTTTTTCTTTCTTTATTAAACACTAGGGCACTGTTTAGGTTAAGTTTGGGGGTGTAACTTTCAATTATGTATTGCTATATCATGTGTAAATTGTTATCCTCCATTCATGTGTAGTTTGTTTAGACTATGGCATCTAAGATGTAATGTGTTTACTTTCTAGTATTGTTCTAAGTAAAATTATAGTTTCAATTTGTGAAAGATGTTCAAATGTTCCCTTATTCCTATGATAGTACTTATTTATCCATTGATTTTTTGATAACGAGGGAAGAATTTCTTTGAATTTATTATAATTAGGGAAAATATCTCATGCATCCATATACATACATAAGGCTATTTTCACCTAGAGTTGATGTTCTTTAAATGATTTTGTTTTAATAACCCTTTAAACTATTTTTGAACCCTTGAATTAGTTTGAATTCCTCTGAGGTGTCGTAGCTGAGACTTAGTTGAGAACATGATTTAGGTCATCTTTAGACTTATAGAGCCTTTATTATCCACATTTGTTTTTATAAATCCATAGAAGCCCACTTTTGAGCCAAAAGCTAATTCTTTCTAGCATATGTACATTTTAACCAATTCCTTTATTGCAAGACCCATTTGCACCTTATTACTTTGACCACATTGAATATGCATTACCATTAAGCTATAAAAAAGGATGAGCTTGAAGCAAGCCTGTGAGGGTAAGTACAGAAGTTTAGAAATTGTTATCTTCCCCACTTCATAAAAAATAAATTTGGGGGAAATATGTGGAATTTCCATGGTGAGCTATTTACAAACCAAAGGTTTGGTAGAAAAAAGTGGTGAAAAGAAAGACAAGGGAACAAAAAGTGGGAAGCCACCTACAATATATATATATATATATATTAGTTGATTGGGTGATACAAAAAGGAAATACTTTTTAAGCCCAAGTTGACTAGGAGTTAGTACCGAGACAAAAAGGTGAAAAATAAAGGTGAGCTCTTACAAAGACTTTGTGGTTAGGGTTATTATGCTTAAAGACTCCATTTCATCTAACCTTTACCCTAACCTTACATTAAAAGCTAAATGGAAGACTTACTAATTTTTGATTAAATGTTAGACTACATTAGTGAAGAGAGAAAGGAAAGACGAAGTTCTACGGGCTAAGTCTAGTCTTTAAGTTCTTTTGAAAATATCTTTGAAGCCATTTAACTGTGGTGAAGATGCCTTACGCACACACACACACATGAAGTTTTCCTAAACATGATAAATTTAAAGTTATACTTGTATTTTGTCTTGAGTCAAGTCTTTGTCATAAATGTTAAGGATTTTAGGGCAATAGTTATTTCATCATTGATATGTTAGTTGTCATTCTTGTTTGGTGTTTCATTCTTTTTCTCGAGACTAGAAAAATGTTAAGTTTGGGGGTGTGATAACTTTGTAAAATAAAGTTATTTCACTGCACTTTTAATTCCTATTTCATGCTAAATACTAGAGTTTAGAGTTAAAATGTTAGTTAAATTAAGTGCTTAGCTATTCTAGGTTGTTTAGGAGTTTATAGGGTTTTAAGATAATTAGGAATAGTTTTTATGGTTTTTGTTATCTAATCTATTTTAAGTTTCTTTGCAGTGTCCTAATCAAAAACAAAAAGGAAAAGGATTGAAGGTCAATGTCGCATAGCAAAGGAATATAGTGTTATAGCGTGTGAAGGATAATTTGACGAATCGGGCAGAGAACCATGTGCCATGGCATGACCAAATATGAGCAGCGGTGCCATTAAAACCAGAAGTTTCATGAGCTCTACTCCGTGGCGCTTAACCACCAGACTCCACAGCACCCTAATTCAAAGCTACTCATAATTTAGACAGAGACCAATGCGCCATAGTGCATATAAGATGAAACCGCAGAGCCAAAAGACAAAGACAACTTCATAAATAATAAAAGAAGATAATGTCACAATGCCTAACATCATGAAGCCGAGGTGTGATTAATTAGAATCTAAAAAGGACTATGCAAAGGCTGAGGTGCCGCAATGCCATGGAAGGCCACGCTGCAATGCCTTTACATACTTTAGAGAATTCCTAGTCTTTTGAACTGGGATCAAAAGCTCTATATAATGAAGTAAAGGCTAAAGTCTGAGGATATACTAGAACTCATGATAGAGAGTACCTAAGGAGCTAGTGAAAACTAAGAGTGGTGACAACTTCTAGTCTTCTACTCCCTTCTTGTTATTTTCTGATTACTTGTAATGGCCATGTCTTTTATGTTTGTGTTTTCTGCAGTTAGTATGGAGTAATAATCATATTCTAGGGTTGCTATAGAACTCACATAGTCAAATGTAGCCAATATGGCCTTTGTTTTGATTTACTGCATGGTTTAATTTCAAATATTTATGTTGTCTTGATCTTAATACTTCTAATTAATTGATCACCAGTTAAATTGATTAGGAATTCTAGGATTAACTTGGAAGAGTCAATTTTGGGATTAGCCTTAGGTAATATAGCTTGTGTTTGGATTATGCATCTAAATTAGATAATCTAATTTGTTAAAGAGATAGCAATATACTCTCATAGGATAATTCTCATAGGAATATAGGGAATTGGACTAAAGGGAATATACAGTTGCTAGGCATAGGAATATGTTAGTAATTGCTTAAGAAATCTAGGTTAATACTTGGACTATTGCTTGAATTGATCTAAGTTGAGGTAAACTTAGGTGAAGTGTGAGGGATATTGTGAACCTAGGTGTTAGTTTATAATCTTTATATAATTTGCTTAACAATCTCTGAAATTTGCATTGGCTTGATTAAGATTAGGTGCATAATATTGATAATTAGTTTTGTCAGTAAAACAATTTCGCGTGAGAAATATCTCTACTTCTATCTATATTACTTGTGGATAATACGTATGCTTGCATAGGTAAAATCTGTGTCATAATACAAACTCGGGAAGGCATCACTGAAACATATAGAAAAAGGGGCAATTTGGTAATAACACAACTTTGTCATGTATGCATGTTGCATTTGTCATAACATGTAGAAAAAAAAAAGGATATTACACCAAATTATATTTTATTTATTTCTACAAGTTTTATTCATCCACACAGTTATACTAGTACTCTCGAAATACAGAACGGACGTCTACTTAGCGTTTTACCCCCCGAGCCCCATTTTCAAAGTTTTTGCTTTGAAATTGAAACAAATTCTATTATATTTATTCATATAACTCTTTTATTGCCACAGTCATTTCAATACTTCCAGAATCTTGAACATATGTCTACTTGACCGTTTTGCACCCGTACCCCATTTTTTTAAAATATTTGCTTTGAATTCGAAACTTGTGCATAAAATTATAAATATTCATCCATGTTCTATTATGTTGATCCAAATGCTATTTCATTTGTTCCTATAGGTCTTATTTGTCCCACTGTCCCAGAATCTCGAGCAAACATCTACTTAACCATTTTGGTCCCTCCATCCCTAGAACCCTATTTTTCTACACTTTTGCTCTGAAATTGAAACTTGTACTTAAAATCCTATCCATTAATCCAAATTCTATTCCATTTGTTTCAATAGGTCTTATTTGTCCCCATAGTCATGCCGGTATTTTCAAAATTCTGAACGGATGTCTACTTAACCATTTTGCCTCCTAAACCTCATTTTTCAAAGCTTTTGGTTGGAAGTTGAAACTTGTCCTTAAAATCCTAAATGTTGATCCAAATTCTATTCTGCATTTTCCTACACGTCTTATTTCTCCCCAAAGTAATGCCAATACTCCTAGAATCCTAGACAGACATTTACTTTACTGTTTTACCACTCGAACCCTATTTTTCAAAACTTTTACTTTGAAATTGAAACTCATGGTTAAAATCCTATCCGTAAATTCTAATTCTATTTTGTTTGTTTGTACATGTCTTATTCATCTCCACAATAGTACCGGTACTCTCGGATTCCTGAACACATGTATAATTGACCTTTTTACCCCGTGAACCCCATTTTTCAAAGCTTTTGCTTTGGATTTGCACTTGAGCTAAAATCCTATCTGTTGATCTAAATTATATTCCTTTTATTTTAACAGGTCTTATTTGCACTCACGGTCATGTCGGTACTACCATAATCCCAAACAATCATCTATCTGATCGTTTTGCCTCATAAACCCCATTTTCAAGGCTTTTACTTTCAATTAAAATTTGTGCTTAAAATCCTTACTGTTTATCCAAATTCTATTATATTTGTTCCTACAAGTCATTCATTCCCACAATCATGCTAGCACTGGAAAATCTACTATCATGCTTAATATACCTACGTAGCAAAATTAAATTTTTGAAAAGGATTCAAATGAATCAATTCATCTTTAGGATACATACTAGCTTCTACTTGGTAGAATCATTAATAGGGGATTATTGACCTTGAAGCAGAATCTCCTATGCTTCAAGAATAGAGGTCAAAAATAATGGAGGAGATTTTCAAGAACTATTCTTGCTCATGATCTATTAAGGTCGAGTGTCACTAGTGTCTATCATATTTTGCATTAGCCTTGGTCGAATTCCCTTAGTAACATATATATAGGTTGGCAGCTAAGGCTTAAGGACTTATAGTCCTTCCTTGTTTAGGATTTCATTAAACCTAAAACCCAAGGCCCAAGGTCCAAAGCTCATTTAGTAATCTATAATCCTATTATAATTACTAATGGGTCCTTAGACTCCTAGTAGCATAAATGCAATTAGGATTCCAAAAGAGTTAGTAAAATCATTTTAGTAAATTACACAATAACTACTTTATTTTTATATGATTTAAATTGCACAAGGTTTCTAAAGTTAAAATTTTACAATTTTGGAGTTTACATTAAACCGGGTAAAACTTTGGGAACTTGATTTTCGAGCTTTAACTTAGGAGATCTTTTTAGACCACACAATGGAGGACAGGTGTCCCCGTCCACTGTTTTTTTTTTTTTCCTTTTTCCCTTCTCTTTTTCCTTTTTTACCTATTTCCTTTTTCCTTCCTTATTCCTTCTCTTTCCATAAAATTCTTCTTTCTCTTTTCTTTGCAGCAGCCACGGGAGCTTCAAGAGATCTTTATAGTTGAAAGTACCTTTCCTTTCCCCCTCTAAGACCTTCCCAAAATCCCTCAATTTCTACCCTCTCAACCCTTCGAAAATAGCTCAAATTTGCCTATGATATTTCAATATGTTTTTAGACTATTCTAAGTAGCTGTTTTAGTCCCATTTCCCCACCATTTCAGGGTTATTTCCAGCTCCAAATAGCAACCCAAAATAGCCACCAAAAATAGGCCCCATTTCAGTTTATTTTTTGGGATGATTTCAATGACTTCCATTAAGTGTTTCGAGCTCTTTTCTGGCACCAAAACAACCTCTAACCACCAAGGTGAATTGCTAGCTTATGGGTCTTCATTGCAATCTTGAATTTACTTGAGTTGTAGCAAGCTAAATCATACTCTTGCTGTTTTCAGTTGTAGCAACCTCTAACCCAAGGATGTGTTGGTACTTTCAGAATCCCTAACAAATATCTACTTGACCATTTTGCCTACCAAATCCTAATTTTCAAAACTTTTGTTTTAAAATGAATATTGTGCTTAAAATCCTATCTGCTGATCCAAATGCTATTTTGTTTGTTTCTACAGGTCTTAATAGTCCTAAGTTTAAGTTGATACTCCCAGAATCCCAAGCGGATGTCTACTTAACAGTTTTTCTCCTCCCCCCTCCCCCAAACCTTATTATTCAAAGCTATTGCTCTGAAATTAAAAGTTGTGCTTAAAATCCTATTCGTTGATCCAAATTCTATTCCATTTATTTCTATAGATCTTATTTGTCCACATAGTCATGTCTGTACTTTCAAAATTCCAAATGGATGTCTACTTAACCATTTTGCCTCTCGAACCCTTTTTTCAAAGGTTTTGCTTTGAAATTGAAACTTATGCTTAATATTCTCACCATTGATCCAAATTCTATTCAGTTTTTTCTACATGTCTTATTCATCTCCAAGGTCATGCCAATAATCCTAGAATTCCAAACAGAAGCCTAATTGACTGTTTTGCCACTTGAACCCTATTTGTCAAAGCTTTTACTTTTCAATTGAAACTTGTGGTTAAAATCCTATCTGTTGATTCAAATTTTATTTTGTTTGTTCGTAAAGGTCTCAAAATCCTAAACAAATATCTAATTGATCATTTTGCCCTGCGAACCCTATTTCTCAAAGCTTTTGCTTTGAAATTGAACTTGAGCTTAAAATCCTATCCATTGATCCAAATTCTATTTTGTTTGTTTTGGAAGGTCTTACACTATAAGAAATGATGTTATCCGAGACAGACCTTGGTGGATGAACCCGTCTTGAATGTGATTATCTCAGACGATTTGAAGTTGTCTCGGATAATCCGTCTTGGATATAGTTATTCATAATGGCCCTGGCCATCCCAAATATAACCGTCATGGATAATATTATCCATCTGATCATGTAATTTTAGAAGACAATTTTGAGCTGTCTCAGATAATCGATTGATGGATAATATTATTATAGACAGACCCGTACTTATATAAGACGAGCTGGGTTATCTCTTGTAATCGATAAATTTTTTACATTTCCCTAAGATATAAACATACCACTTAATTCATTTTATGGGATTTGTTTTCCACGATAGTTTTTATATCTAAGATGGGCCCATAAATTTCCCTATGACATAAACCTTCTCAAACACATCTTTCTTTTATTTTCTTCTCTTTTGCGAAGTAGCTTTCTCCTCTAGTTTGAACTAATCAAGTCGTCTACTATTGCTGCCTTCATAACTATGGTAAGTTCTCTAATTTCTTCCTCTTTCCTTTAATTTAGATTGTTAAGCATTGAATTTTGGAGTGAAAATCGTGATAAGGCACATGATTTTGGTTGAAATTGGTGCTAAATCAGTAGGTAGAAAGCAAAGGGATTGTGATAACCTTTGTTCTACCTCACGATCTATTTCCTTCTTAGAATTTTTCATTTCTTTGTAGGGCATAAGTCTCTAAAACACAGGCCATCATTCCATCCCCAATCTCTTTCCTTTGCCCTAAATTATGTAAGTGCTCGATGTATTCTTTCAATTTATTCTCTGCAATACGTGTTTTGTCAATGTCCATTTGAGTGTAGGGTTTAGGCCTTAGTTTCAAGATTTATTCAGTTTATACCAAGGTTTTATTTTTCTAAGATTTTTGAAGTTAGTAAGTATCAGAAAAAATCAAATACATGGTATTTACATGCTGCACAAGCTTAGGTAGTGCTATCACCATTTCTTGAGATTTTCACGTTTTGGTTTGTTTGAAAGAGTAAATAATTTTAGAGAATGTGAGATTTCAATTGTGTTTCCTGCAAGGTGGTTAGTGTAGATTTTGATGGAAATGGGCTTTTTTGGAGGGTACTCCCCCCTTATTTTCTTGGATTATTGCTATTTATTTGATTCAATGAAAAAATAGAGTAAAAAGAAATGTGAGACAAAGAGAAATGAAAGGATGTGACATCTTCCATACTGATATTAAATAGCCTTCAAAAATGGGGAAAAAAGAATAAAGTCTATAAGTACAATTTTGTGTATGGTATTGAAGAGAACACGAAAAGATTCAAATCGACTCTATGAATGATACCTAAAAATTAATACGTGTTAGGCATAAAATTCCAGCTATCCCTCTCTTCAATACCTAGTAACTCAAAATTTGCTATAAATATAAATATATGAATTATAAGAAAGGGATTGATTATAGGACCTGATTCTTGACATTGAAGAGATAAATGATAGAATTGTTATGCAGGAATTATGTTGTTCCCCCACCCCTTCCCTCACACACCAAAAAAAAAATATTTCTTCATGATAACTAAATGCTTTGGAGAAAATAGTATCTTTGCTCCATGAGTAAGAGGCAGTGCCATATCTTCTTTTGCATCATTTTCAACAATCTAATGCTTTACTTGTTTTATTATGCAATGAGCTTCCTTGCAGACCTTGGCGGCTTGTATTGCTTTAGCATAAGCATCTTTTTCTATCTGTGGGTGCAAATATGATTGTTGTTTCCATTGCTTTATCAAACTTCCTAATGATATGTTGACATGAACTTGTGATATAGCACTTCCAGTATGGAAAATTAATGTTAAGTTTTTGTTCTTATCTATTTTGTCAAAGATCTGCTTATGGGTTTCAAGTAGCAGTCTTGTTCACTGTGTTTTACAATGTTTGACCCTAATGTTCCTTATTATATATGTTTTACAATGAAGCAAATGTCTCTCTTTGGTCATTGTTGTTACTCCCTTTTGTTTTGGAAGAAAATATTAGCGGGGAATCCTTGTTAGAACTTTATTTTTTATTTTGGAATACTTTAGAATCTAAAACAAAGGTATCATGGGATTCTTTAAATTTATTGTTAGAACATTTTTCTAATGTTGATTAAGTTAAGAAGTTAGGTTGTAAATTATTTTCAGCTTAATAACTTGTTCTTGAGAATTGATATTCCTTAATGAACTTATTATATATGCAAGTTGCTATATTTAAGTAACCCGTGTTCTTAAATTATGGTGTAGACTTGCATTTTCCATTAAACTGGAAATCATTGAAGCAACTTAAAAACTTAGCTGTCATCTATTTGGAAATGCTTTTACCAGTTCTTGGGAGACCTTTTAATTTCATTAATTAAGAAGCTTATTGCTTGCATGAGTCTCTGGGAACTAAAAATTAATCAGTGTTGAACTATTTGTCAACCTATGCATTAGTTAAACAAAAAAAGTTACACTTAGTCATCTATTTGTTTTGACTGTTTACGGTATCTTTCATATGTGAGGCAGTGAGCAACCACTATAATAATTTTAGGGGTTGGAAGGAGTACACCATAAACTATTCTGTCTTACATTTGAATAAAAACATTTCCAGAATACTTATCTGTGTTACATTTTGGTTATAAGCAGCAGGACATTTTATGTTTAGATCTTTTCTGCTAATTGTTTCAAACTTGTATACATGCACAATTACTAAACAGTATTTCAATTTCGTTATACTATGCTTTCCCTGAATATTGAAGGGTACAGTTCTCCTTCTTTTATTCTCACTTTTTAGAGTTTAACTTTTATTTCACTTAACTTATAAGTTGAAGACCATCTTGTAATTTCAGTTCCTTACCAATCAGTGCAGGTAGTCTAGATTTATGAAGAAAATTCCAAGAATAAAAGAGAAATTGTGAGCATCCTTAATGCTTACTGTCTATTGCCTCTATTCATTATCATTTCGTTCACTTAGAATAGAAGATTTGAAGTTTAAGTTAGATTAGTTATTTCCTAGTTGAGGTTAAACAAGAATAATATTAGATGTTGGAGATTTTTTTCTTTTTTTCTTTTTAAACAGCCCCATATAATAAAAATGTCTATGCTTTTAGATATTCTTTGTTGTTATGAAGGTATCGTACTTTATGATGTGAGTGGTGTAAATTAGTGTGTGAACATATCTTTGTTTGCTCTACTTAGTTTGTGAGTTTGGTCAATATTTGAAATATATAAGCATTGTTTTATATGGTCACTTAGAAGTCTCATTACATGGCTTTGGCTAGTGTTGCAATTATGAATTTCATATGCGAATCATTTAAAATAAGCAATATGTTTAACTAGTTCACTTTGAAGTCCTAGTGATCGTGCCAAAGACTTTTTACTCTTGATTATTGTTATTCTTTGTACTAACTTTTTTTTATTCGAATGTCCAATTAAGTTTTAGACAATACAAGTGTAACTCATACAAGAAATTAGGTGTCCTTTTATTATCTGTAATAACATAGTTTTTAGAAATAAATGACGTTGCACTTCACTTATACAAAAAAGGTTTTACCAAAAACTACAAGAAATGGACCTTACATGGTGAGGGTTGGTTCCTAGTCCATCTGTGGATGCTGAAATATTGGGAGATTTAGGAGAAACCAATTGGATGGAAGACATGGTAATGGATGCTTGCTGGGCCATATTTCAATTTCTGTCCAAAAAATCCAAATCCTGAAGCTGTGAAGTTATTTGATATTTTTACAAATGTCAAAGAGCCTATGTGGAAGCATTGCAAGAGCTACACTAAGTTATCTGTAGTTACACAACTATTAAGCTGTAAATCAGACTTCAACATCTCTAAGAATTGTTTTGACCTATTTATAGCAGTAACTAAAACCATGTCGCCAAAAGAAAAGAAGTTGCTAGCAAACTTTTACGAATCCAAGAAAGTGGTGAAATTTTTAGGACTTAGGTATGATAATATAGATGTTTCCTACTGATTGTATATTGTACTTCAATGAAGACAAAGATAGGGATCGATGTAATGTTTGTGGTTGTCCCTGCTATAAACCAAAACCATCATGAAACCAACTTAATGTGTCGGAGAAAGAGTTGCATTATCTGCCAATAATACCAAAGCTACAAAGACTTCACATGGTAGAGTCCAATGCTAGACAAATGAGATGGCATAAGGTCAAAATTTGTGAGAAAGAAAATATGATTGTCCATCTATCTGATGCAGTGGCATGGAAACACTTTGATAATACTTTTCTTGAGTTTGCAGAAGAAATCAGAAATGTTTATATGAGTCTATCAGCCGGTGGATTCACTCCATTTGGTAATTTATCATTTCCTTATTCTTGTTGGCCAGTTTTTGTTACCCTATACAACTTGCCACCAGGGTTATGCATGGAGGAGCAATATTTATTCTTGATGTTGATAATTCTTGGTCCACATCATCTCGGTAAAAGTATAGACCTTTATTTATGGCCATTGATAAATGACTTGAAAAAGTTGTGGCATTGTGGAGTTACAACTTATGATGCCTCATTAAAATAAAACTTTAATATGAAAGCTGCATTGTCATGGAGAATCAGTGGCTTTCCAGCATATGAAATGCTTTCTGTGTTGAGTACACATAGTAAGTTGGCATGTCCCTATTGCATGGAGCTTACTAAGTCCTTCCAACTTAAACATGGTAAGAAACCATGTTGTTTTGATTGTCACAGACAATTATTGCCACATGATCATACATTCCGAAAATTAAAAAAAAATGCCTTCAAAAAGAATGTAGAAGAATGAAGTTCACCGCCACCACAGTTATCTTGGAATGAAGTACTCGAAAGAGTAAGTTCTTTTATACAAGTTCAATTAAGTAAAGGGTATAAAGATATTAATGGAAATGGGATGACCATAATTAGACAAATAAGTCTATCTTTTGGGAAATGGATTATTGGCCTATAAATCTTATTCTGCATAACTTAGATTTAATGCATATTGAAAAAAATATTTTTGATAATGTATTATAACACTGTTATGAACTTTAAGGACAAACACAAAGATAATTCCAAAGCACTTTTTTTAAGGATTTATGTGCAACTAAATTACATATTGGGAACATGGAACTACTTGAGGAAAATATTATGGTCACCTTATGCAAACTTGAAAAGATTTTTGTTCCTAGATTTTTTTTGATTCCATGGAACATCTAATCATCCATTTTGGCTTATGAAGCTTAAGTTGGCAGTCCAGTGCAATATCGGTGGATGTACCCTTTTAAGACATAATATATACAACTCAATCAAGTTACATATTTAAATATCTATTTATCTTTCAAATGAGATGTTTTAAAAGCATATTGTGTATAATCTATCAGGTGTATGCATAGTTTAAAGAAAAAGACTCATAATAAAGTTAGGGTGGAAGCTTCAATCATTGAGGCTTACATCTTAGAGATCTAGAAGATGGTGGGGAAAAATTTGAAACAAGTAGGACACAATGATGATAGTGGGGAAAAAGAGGAAGATGGCTTTCCCATTTTTCAATATCAGGACGGACAATTGGTCGTGCTAATTTTAGAGATCTAGAAGATGGTGAATATGATGCAGTTAAGATTTACATGCTCATGAATTATGACAAGATGAGTCCATATGTGGAGTAAGTTTATAATTGTCTCTTTACTCTTACATTGTTAAAGATATGTTTTAACAATAAGTTGTCTCTTTACTCTTGTAGACAATATGATGCGATTTTGCGACAAGAGAAACCTGGTGCTAGTAACCAACAAATTGAAAAGTTGTGTGATAAAAAATTTGCAAATTGGCTTCATAATCTTGTGAGCAATTCAGTTTCCATACATTTATAACAACTTATGTATTTATGTTTAAATTTTATAAGTTAATTTCTTAAATTGATAGGTCAAGAATGACTAAGCATTTATAAACATATACGAGATATAAGGGCATCATCCGAATAGGCATATGAAAATGTATAAAGGATCAATGGATACAAGTTCCACACACAACAATATGAAGCACACAAGAAAACAATAAATAATGGTATATGTGTGAAGGGTGAATGCTATAATGAGAATGAAGTAGATGGGTATAGTATGTTGACTAAAATAATAGAGGTTGAATATCTGGGGAATAAAATTGTTGTCTTATTCAAATGCAACTGGTATGATCTAGAAATTGTTATCACATTATAAGAAATACAGGCCATTTGTCTTGGTGAAACAAGCAACCCAGATTTACTACATCATGTATCCTTCTCCAAAGAAAGAAAGACAAGATTGGTGGGTTATTTGTAAGACAAAGGCAAGAGGCAATGGTCATAGTTCAATGGTAGAGGATGAAACGATGTAGTAGTACCTATAGTTACAGGCTACCTATAAAATGATCAAACTGATTTCGTAGCATTAGTTCTTCTAGACAATGAACTAGATCTTCTAGGAATTCTTCTTCGTGATAATGTAACCGAAGAGAAAGATGACATGGGTGGCAAAAAAAGACCGAGGAAGAGAAAATGAAAGATAAAGGAACATGTTGAGAAAGAAGCAAAGGAATAAGAACATGAATATGATGATAATGAGAAGGATTGGGATGAGGAACGTGATGAAGACATTAACAACAACGATGACAACAATGATAATGAGGACGACGACGAAGATGATGACAATGATAGTGAGAAGGAGAATGAGGTAGCTCGTAACATGGCTAAAAATGCAAGAGTGTGTCTATGAATGTAATAGTTTTAATTCAATATAATTAACATTATGCAATGAATATATATTTTGCTAGTTGAGAAAAGGATAGGCTTGTACAACATATTGAAGTCTTCCTAGAAACACATGTCATGAAAGATGGCAATTTTGTAGACTCTAGGTCTAAAAGAGTAACTATAAGTAAAATAGTATATTTTTAAGTTATTAGTTTGTTAAACTTGAGGATAGGCTTGTACAACATATTGAAGTCTTCCTAGAAACACATGTCATGAAAGATGGCAATTTTGTAGACTCTAGGTCTAAAAGAGTAATTGTAAGTAAAATAGTATATTTATTTAAGTTATTAGTTTGTTAAACTTGTCTTATTTTGAATGTAACTGCTTTTATTTTGATTATTATAGACTACTTTTGAGAAGGTTTGTGAGCAACCGAAGACATGGGGGATTGAGTCAGATGATCTATTATTCACAAGTGTTGCCTAGGAAGACAGAAGAAAAGTCACGGCAGAGTCTATGCAAAAGGAAAGTATATGAAACTACCATCGACAAAGGGCTAGTCATCCAAAGTCAAAAAACTCCATTGACGCCTCCACCTTCTATGTTTCCACAACCTTTGCTGATAACTCCTCTTTCACAATTGAGTGAGTAAGATCACGAAGCGATGCAACAATTCTTTTCTTATTTTGCTGGGACGAGATTCAGTAACCTCAATCCCATGTAAGTAATTTGCTCACTTACAATTATCAATACATGGCTTTGTCTTGTGTTGTAATTATGAATTTCAATTATATAAAGTCATATATGAAATAATTGATGATGTGCCGAATGCAATGAAAGGACTTCTAGATCTAGTTAAGATAAGTCCATGTATTTTCTTAAGATAAATATCTAACTGATACTTGGGTATATTGTTTATCTTTATTCTAGTAGGAGTTGTGTATGTTTGTTTTTGTTGTTGGGAGATTTGAAAAATGAAGCTGGATTAGGAAAAATATAGCCCCTTAGTGTAGTGGCAACTTTGGACAAATAGATGCATCAACAAAGTCTTTGTGGTGGACTTTGATTATTATTGGTACTAGGGGATCTTACTAGACATAGGTAAGAATGCTTTTAGTTTTGCATTGAATGCTCATGGTTTATGGTTGATTTTCATGTTTTTCTTTTTTACTGTTTATTCCCCTTTTTTTTTCTTTTTTTTTTTACTTCAGTTTTTTTAGAAGATGTTATGTAAATGTATAGGGAATTGTCCTTGCCTCTTTTCTTTATGATGAAATTTAACTTATGTTATAGAACTTCCCTACTTACTCTTTTGCGACTCTCAACCCTCAAGTCAATGATAATGTTGAAACTAAAGTTGATGTTGGAGCCAAAAATGATGTTAAAGCATACGATGATGATATTGATGCATATCTTAGTAATGGTTGATTATCTCATGTACTCTCTTTGAAAACTTTGTTTGAATTTCTACTTAACTTTGTATTTTGATACTTTGTTAAGAATATCAAGAAGTTTAATGGTATGACTTAGATTTGTAGAGTCGTGGTAACTTTGCGCATCTTATGAAGTCTAATACTTTATAATGGATTTCGTAATGAATTTTAATATTTTTGTGAATAGAGTAACTGGTTGAATGATTTGTTGTAATTTATGGATATGTAACAGGGTTATAAAATTAGGGGGACCAAGAAATCAAGGATCGGGGAAGAGGTAATTAATTTGAGACTGCCCCAGTTGTAACACCTAATGCTCTGATACCATAATTGTGACACCTTATTCCTCTAAAACTTAATTAACGTACTAATGAATTCTTAAACCAATTTCTTTGTCTAAACTTAAAATTTTCTTGTACATAATACTTAATATTTTACTACTTATATTTTTTCTAAAATCTCTTCTTTCTTACTATGTTATAATTTTTCTTTGAATACTTCTTGGACATATTAATTTAGTTATCCTTGTGCTATACTTCTTGGCCTTAATTCTTGGATTCTTATTTCTTTTACTCAAATTGCATAATTATCCTAAGTCCAAACTTATTTTTATTTGTGTAACCTTTAATTGCCTTAATTTATTAACCAAGAGAATTAAACCTTTAGATAACAAATCAAAGGATTTAGACACTTAGCTTTTAAAACTACTATTTTATTAATCTAAGTTAGTTACATGACATCAAGAGGAGACTTTTCCTATATTCAGCCTCCTTCCAAGATTACTAAGTAAACTTGTTAAGAACGCAACTGCAATTTTACACAAAGATGACCATGTTCTATAAGTTTACTATCCAAAAAGTTATATACTATTACTTTTACATTCATGCTTTAGGAGGAATAGTGTACACCATTTTAATGGGTGTCTTCCTTCATCATCCTCAATTGTATATTAATAGTCCCATGTCTTCACGAATTCTTCAATGACGATTTCGTCTTCCTCCATACATGCCAAGTACATATAATATTCAAGCACATATAATATTCAAGAACAACATACAACATTGCTTTAACTAACTAATTATCAATTTGCACATCAATATTTTGAAAACGTGAGACATAAATCTCAACATGTAATTATGCATCATATTTTGAAAATAGATAGTTGATGTGTAGTTATAAAACATGGAAAATGGAAGAAAACATTTTCTATGCAAGTACTTCGCTCTCATGTGGCCAACTTCTTTCTACTATGAAAACTCCAGGCTGTCTTACAATGATTTTGTATACACTCTCTTTGTATTGCCTCTTGATAGTAGGATACATACTATGGTTTCAGTACTTTCTTTGGTGCTTAGTGAAACTTTGGCTAACAAATTATTGAGGCAATATGATACAAGTGCTAAAAATTATGCAAAAGGCCACAACATGCTTTCTTTCACACACAAGCTTACAAGCTTACTTTCATAAAACATGTTTTTCAATGGTAGAGTTTTGAGGAGTAGAAAATGAACATTTACAAATATAAAAACAAGATATTTTAAGGAAACACATGAATACATGCCTCTGCCTTTGCTTTTCTCTTATAACTAAATCCTGCTCTTTTATTTTCTTACTATTTCTCTCACTTTCTCTCACTTTAGTGCACTCTCACCTTTGCCTATGCATTTTCGGTCACCTCCCACTTCCTATTTATAGTGCATGGCTAGATATAGGATTTTAGGAGAAAGTTTTATGTTTATTTCCTATTTTACCATTCTAGTTTTCTAAAATTCCAACCTTCCACTTGTCATCACCTAAATTGACATATGAACTTTCTTCCTTTACACTTATCCATCTCCTACTTCCTAGTTTGGATTCTCTAATCATTAGTAGGCCACCTTGTTACCTTAAATCTTTACACTTATCCTCCTTAATCATTGCATGTACACCTTGTTATCTTAAATCCTTACACATGCCCTCCTAATTATTTCATGGCCACCTAGTGTTTTCCTTGTTTTTCACTTGTCTTGCCACCTTATATCTTACTTTTCTTCCACACGCCCCCTAATTAGTACAACCTTTCCACCTTTTTTCCTCCTTCTTACACCTAAGTCTCTTCATTAATTGCAAGTTGCCACCTTCATCCTCCTTCTTAAGCATAGGTCCCCTCATTTATTACAAATTGCCACACTTATTCTCCTTCTTACACTTAATTCCTCACATTTCCTTTTCTAGCAAGTAGCATTTATTTTATTATTTTCCTTCTTCTTCCAACGCCAGCTTGTAACATTTGTCCACCCTTGTTCCAATGCCTACATTTGTCCATGTCTTCCAATTCATGAACATGGGTATTTATGTACATGTATTATTCTCTTATATGTACATACATACATGTATTTTATATGTATCTCATATGTATATAATACCCTTATACTAATACATATCTTATATATATTTTTATACACACATATACTTTTCCTATACATGGAATAATTCTTATAAACTTGATACTAAATTTTAATCCTAATTAATTGCTAAGATAATTGCTCATCCTATGATTAACTTAGGTATTATTTTAGGGGATGTTACACTAGGCCGTTTCAGATACTTATCTAAGACAGCAAAATTTTTCTTATTATCTGCAACAATACAAATTATCCTGTCTCTTATAAGTTTTGGCGCCTTTTCTGCTAAACCTATCCAAGATAGCCAACAACCATCCCAGATAAGTTTTTTTTTTTTGCCAAATTATCCGAGACAACTTAATAACCCATCTCAAATACTTTTACTGGAAAAGGCACCAAAACTTTCCGAGACTATTCTTACGAGCCGTCTTTGATAATTGAAACCTGTCAGGGATAATCATTATTAGTGACGGCAATATATAAGATAGTTTATCCAAGACGGGGGACCATTGCAGATAGTATTAGAGACAGTTTTGGGCAGTTTCGGATAACTATTTTTCTTATAGTGTTATTTGTCCACACAGTCATTTCGGTATTACCACAATCCCGAAACAGACTTGTACTTGATTGGTTTGCCTCTTAAACCCTATTTTTCAAGGCTTTTGCTTTCAAATTAAAATTTGTGCTTAAAATCCTAACCATTTATCCAAATTCTGTAATGTTTATTCCTATTGGTCTTATTCAACCTCATTGTCATGTCAATACTCCTAGAATCTTGAACAGTTATTGATAATTCTTGGAAATAGACTTATTTTACATCCTTTCACTCATATTATTTTAGTTATGTTCTAGTGTTTTAGTTAGTTTTTGGTTAATTTTTAGTCAATTCCTAGTTGAAGTTCTTATTGTATTAGGATAATGAATCCTAGTTGATTTGGACTAGGATTAGGTGTTTTATATAAATTCTAATTTATATATACTTAGTCTATATTTGAAGGTCTAATACAAGAAATCCCATTGGAGGTTAAACTAGAAGGCTGAAACGCTCAAAACGCATAAGACATATTTACTGCCTAGGAGGCTAATGCCAAGATGAAGTCTAGAGGGCACCACGATGCTAGAACATGTTCGTTGCATGCACCCAAGCCATTGCCCAGGTAACTAGTTTTGTCAATTTTAGAGGCCATGCGCCAAGAAGTTACAACCGTAGTGCTGGTGCGATTCCTAGTCTAAATTTAAATGAAATTGAGGGTTTTAAGCCTATAAAAGGGGGATTCACTTGAGAACTTAAAAGGACACGCTTTAACTAATTTTTTCTGGAGTTTTAGAGCTTGTCAAAAGTGTAAGGAAGAAAAAAGACCAATGATTGTTGAAGCTTAAAGACTGACAACATTCATAAGTTTCTCAATTTCTACTCCTTCTTTACTATTACTGTATTCTTTAATATTTATCATTGTTGAATCCATGTTTACACTAAGTACATGGAGTAGTTTTGTTTCTAGAATTGTAACTAGAACTCAACATGTAGCTTGACATTATTTTATATATGGATTACTTAGGTTTTGACATATGATTTATTTAGTTCGTTCTATGCTTAATGCTTCTAATTGATTGGCCTTCTTTTAGATTAATTGAAGAAAAGAACTTGGAAAAGTAAGTTAGGTTAGCCTTGAATGAATTAGTAGTTGATTGAATTTAACACATAATGTTGAGTTTTATTTGTAAATAGGATAGAAATATACCTATATGCCTTGTGTAGCTAATTTAGATCCGATCTTATTGAGACTTGTTTAACTTAATTCACATAGGAATATAGTGAATTGGTTCAGTGAGATATATACTCATAAGACATATGAACATGGTTATAATTGATTAAGAACTAGGTTAATAATTCTTTCCTACAACTAAGCAAGACAAGATAATAATAATAATCCAAGTGAAGCGTTGAGGGAAGTTATAGTTCTAGGCTTATGTCCAGTATTTTCTTGTGTTAATTTGTTTTTAGTTTATAATTAGTTTATAATCAACCCAAAACTCAATTGTTTGAATAAAATTAAAATTACTAATTTTAGTACTTAGCATTATATTCAAAAAACTCCTCGTGGGAACAATCTCTACTCATTACTGTATTACTTGAGAATGATATGTGTACTTACGTTAGTGAAATCTATGTCAGTCATTTACTTGATCGTTTTGCTCACCAAACACTATTTTTAGAGCTTTTACTTTGAAATTGAAACTTGTGCTTAAAATCATAACTATTTATTCAAATTTCATTCTATTTTTTCCTACAAATCTTATTCGTCCCCATTGCCATGTTGATATTGGGAAATCTATGGTCAAGAACATGGGCATTCAATTAAATGTACATTACAAAAGCAAAAATTAAAACTAACCTCTTAAGCTTTCTTCATGCAGTTAGTTTGATTTTTTAGCAGAGATACGTGAAGTTCCTCCACAAATCGTCAAAATAATCTCCCAATTAACACAAAGTATGATGAAGAAAGCTATTCATAGAAATTGTAAATATTAGAGGCTTGTACAAGGTTTTTCAAAAAGGTAAGATATTTTAGCTTACTTTTACATGATTTAAATTGTACAAGGTTTTTAAAGTTAAATATTTACAATTTTGGGATTTTATATTAAACAGGGTAAAACTTTGAGAACTCGTTTTTGAGTTTTAACTTAGGAGATGCTTTTGGACCACACCATATGAAACAAATATCCTCGCATACATTTTTTTCCTGTTTCCTAATTTCTCTTTCCCTTTTCCCTTTTTTTCTCTCTCCACCTTTTTCCTTTTTCCTTTTTCCTTCCTCCTTCCTCCTCTTTAGGAAAACTTCTTCCTCCTCTTTTCTTTGTAGTAGTTATGAGAGCTTCAAGAGCTCTCCTTTCCAACTGAAACTACATCTCTTTCCCCCCTTTAAGACCCTCCTAAAAGCCCTCAAAGTTTACTCTCTCAGACAAAATAGCTCCATTTTGACTCTAATTTTGCCTCCATTTTTGCCTTCATTTTTTGTGTTATTTCAGCCTATTTTTAGACTGTTTTAAGTGGCTGTTTTAGCCCCATTTCCCCTCCATTTCAATAATATTTCTAGCTCCAAATATCATCCTAATACGACTACTCTCATTTCAATCCAATTTTAGAGCTGATTTTAGTGGCTGTTCCAGCACTTTTAGTGCTATTTCCAGCTATTTTCCAACATTAAAACAACCTCTAACCACCAAGGTGAGTTACTAGCTTATGGGTTTTATGCAACCTTGAATTTGTTTGAGTTGTAGTAAGCTAAATCATACTCTTGTTGTCTTGAGTGATAGTAACTTCTAACTCACGGTTGATTCGGTAATCTCGGACTCCCTAACAGATGTTTACTTTTGTGTTTTGCCGACCGAACCCCAATTTTCAAAGCTTTTATTTTGAAATTAAGTATTTTTCTTAAAATCCTATTTGTGATACAAACGCTATTCTATTTGTTCCTATAAGTCTTATTATTCCCACGGTGATGTTGGTACTCTCGGAATCCCGAACAAAAGTCTACTTAGCTATTTTGTCCCTTCCTTCCCTAAACCCTAATTTTCAAAGCTTTTGTTCATAAATTGAAACTTGTGCTTAAAATACAATCCATTGATCCAAATTCTATTCCATTTGTTCTATATGTCATATTTGTCCCTATAGTCATGCCGATACTTTCAAAATTCTGAAAGGATGTCTATAAAACCATTTGCCTCCATTTTTCAAAGCTTTTGCTTTGAAATTGAGTGCTTAAAATCCTTACCATTGATCTAAATTATATTATGTTTTTTCCTACAAATCTTATTCATCCCTAAGGTCATGCTCGTAGTCCTAGAATCCCAAATGAACATCTACTTGACTGTTTACCACTCAAACCCAATTTCTTAAAGCTTTTGCTTTGAAATTGAAACTTGTGGTTAAAATCTCATCCATTGATTCAAATTTTCTTATGTTTATTCGTTTAGGTCTTATTCATCCCCATGATAGCTTTTGCTTTGAAATTGAAACTTGTGGTTAAAATCTTATCCATTGATTCAAATTCTCTTATGTTTATTCATATAGGTCTTATTCATCTCTATGATAGTGCCGGTACTCTCGGAATCCTATACGAATGTCTAATTGACCATTTTGCCTTGCGAACACCATTTTTCAAAGCTTTTGTTTTGAAATTGAACTTGTGCTTAAAATCCTATTCGTTGATCCAAATTCTATTCCCTTTGTTTTGACATGTCTTATTTTATCCCACGGACATGTTGGTTCTACCATAATCCTGAATAGACTTCTACTTGGCTGTTTTGCCTCCTAAACCCTCATTTTCAAGGCTTTTGCTTTCAAATGAAAATTTGTACTTAAAATCGTAACCATTTATCTAAATTTTGTTATGCTTGTTCGTCTTATTCATTCCCACAGTTATGTCAATACTCTTGGAATCCTGAATAGTCATCTATTTAATCATTTTGCTCCCCAAACCCTATTTTTAAAGCTTACACTTTGAAATTGAAACTTCTATTTAAAATCCTAATCATTTATCCAAATTCTATTATGTTTTCCTTATAGGTCTTATTCATCCCCACTGCCATGTCGATGTTAAGAAATTATGCATCATATACATACACTGCAGAATTAAAATTTTCCCTAATAAAGAGCATAGGTATTCAATTATATATATATATTACGAAAGAAAAAGATTAAAACTACATCTATTGAAGTTTTCTTCACGCAGCTAGTTTCATTGTTTAGCAAGGATGCTTGGAGTTCCTTCACAAATTGTCAAAACGATTCTCCTAATCAAACACAAAATACTAATGATAGTAAGTTATTCAAACGAATAAGCCACTAATGAAATAGTTCACATAATTTATGGTTAAAAACCCTTTACCTTTTCAAAAAGGGTTTGAAGGAATAGAGGATTGAACTTTAAGAATAAAGGGTCATGGCTAAAGGAGAAGATTATTAAGAACTATTATTACTCACAATCTCTCAAAGTTGAGTGTCACTAATGTCTAGCATATTTGTATTAGCCTTGGCTAATTCCCTTAGTAATATATATCTAGGTGGGCGACTAGGGTGAAGGAACTTATAATCCTTCCTTGTTTTTGGATTTCATTAAACCTAAAGCCCAAGGCCTAAGGTTCAAAGCCCCTTTAGAATGGATCCTATTATAATTACTAATGGGTCCTTAGACTCCTAGTGGCCTAAATCTAATTAGGATTCCAATAGAGTCGATACAATTATTTTAGTAAATTACACAAAATTTCATTTTACACAATAACAATATTATTTTTACATGAATTAAATTGTACAAGATTTTTAGAATAAAATATGTACAATTTTGGAAGTTTACATTAAATAGGAAAAAACTTTGGGAACCCTGTTTTCGAGTTTTAACTTAGGAGATCCATTTGGACTACACAACGAGAGACAAGTGTCCCCATCCATATTTTTTTTTCCTTTTTCCCTTTTCCCTTCTTCTCTATTTTCCTTTTTCTTTTTTCCTTTCTCCTTCCTCCTTCTTTCTCTTTACACAAGCTTCTTCTTCTTATTTTCTTCGTAGCTATGAGAACGTCAAGAGCTCTCCTTTCCAACTGAAAGCACCTCTCTTTTCCCCCCTCTAAGACCTTCCTAAAAGCCCTCAAAATCTATCCTCTCAACCCTTCCAAAATAACTCTATTTTGCCTCCTATTTTGCTTCCGTTTTTTGTGTTATTTCAGTCTATTTTTGAATTGCTTTGACTAGTTGTTTTAGACCCTTTCCCCTCTATATCAGGCCTATTTGCATCTCTAAATAGCCTCCATTTCAATCCTTTTTTTAGGCTAATTTTAGTGGATGTTCCAGCCAGTTCCAGTGGTGCTTCCAACTCTTTTCTGGCACTAAAACAACCTCTAACCACCAAGATAAGTTTCTAGCTTATGGCTATTAATTGCAACCTTGAATTTGCTTGAGTTGTAGCAAGCTAAATCATACTCTTGTTGTCTTGAAATTGTGGTTAAATTATGCTCTCTTGAATTAAATTATGGATTATTTGAATTCCTATGTTTTTCCTAAATTGGAAACCCTAGCCTAATCTTACATTTTGGAATTTCCATGAATTAAGTCTTGGTTATTTGTGTGGGTGTTTGATTTTGGAAATTTAATTACAAGAATGCCATTTTTTGGTGTTGGAATGTTGGTTGGGAACTTAATATGTAAATTCAAGTTTTGGGATTTTGAATTGCAAGTTGTTTTAAGTATAGGAAATGGAATTGTTGGGTTGATTTGGACAAATGGGTAATTCTAAAACATACTTTGAAATTGTCAAATTCTGAAAACTCTTGGAAATGTCTATTTTCGTTAGTTTATAAAACTTTAGGAATCTTGATATTTAGCATATTTTAAATATGGCACATCTGTAAATTTTTCATTTTGAGCTCACCAAAGTTAATTTAGCATGTTTTAGCCAATTTTGGAAGTTGTTGGATTTGGATGTTTGCTTGTGGGTTAGAATGTTTGCTTGTAGGTTAGGATGTGTTATTTGAGGTTAACATTGAATTCAGGCTTGTGGTAGAACTCATTGCTTCTAATTCTTGGTTATTTAGTTTGTTTTTTAGATGCTTATTGTATCATTTGTTTGAAATTGTTGTAGACTCATTAGACACTCCAACACCTTCGGTTAGGTGACTTTCAATTCTCGACATTCTTGAAAGCTTCACTTGTATTGTGGTAGATAGTTCCTAGAGTTGTGTTTTTATTGTACTCACCACATACATCAGTACTTTTCAGTTTGGAAACTACTTCTTGTATAAACATGTTTTACTTAAACTTACGATCTTTTAAGCTTTTCAAACTAGTTTTTAAGGAAATGATTTTGAAAGCTCATTCAAACTATCAAATATTTTGAATCACTTATGCATATATGGATATTGTTATTAGTTACTTTATTTTACATTTCATTTTGACATTTCATCCACTCTTATTTGATAAATGTCACTAGACATAATGCTTTAAATAGATTTGAAATCAATATTGCCACTTGGGATGAAAATTGATTTATGTTATTTTAACTATTGGTGTACAACTATATTTGACTTCTAATTTGATGGACTTATTTGATTTGGAAAGTAAATATCAAAATGTTTGTTATTTGGATAATGATATTGGAGATGCTTCCATTAATTTTCTTAGTTTTCATCTTGGAATTTCTTTGTTATTCAAATAATATGTTTTCCTTTTGAATTATTTTCATGGAATGGTATTTGTCAGAACATCATAGTTAACAAGGTATAGTTAGCCTATGTACGTATATTATTTCGGATATGGTACCTAGTTAGGAAGGGATACCATAATCTTGTGTGTGGGCCAACATACGTGGTAATGAGTTTGACACCCTAGTTAGTGAGGGTTTGGCAATGACTTATTATAGCCTAAGGGTTTGACGGTTTATATAAATTGACAAATTTGACAATTTAGTTAGCGGCGGTTTGGCTCTGACTTGTTGTACACTGTAAGTATTTCGACAGTTTGGCATTGTATAATGCCTAACTATGATTTTCATAAAATGATTATGTCAAATCATTTGCTCACGTTACTTTGAGTTTTCAAATATACTTCTCTTACCAAATGGTTATTGAAAACTAATTAATCACATTGCTTATGTTATAAAAAATGTATCTTTATGTAAACTGACTATTGATAAATACTTGTTTCCCACCTGCTACATTATGTTTTGTCTGCTCATGAAGTCTTTATGACTCACTGTCGTTAATTGATGTTTTTGTTTTTAGATAACTGATCTTGTTTTCTGAGTTTCTATTAAGGAGAAGGTGTCCGTGTGAAGTTTTTTTTTAATATGCCTAGCTTTTGTTTCAGCATAGGCATAATAGTTTTTGTACCTTTTTATATCTAGATATTTGTATATGTATATTCATAAGTAGACAAGATTTGTTTTATTTTGTTATGTGCTTTCGCTCATGGATGACCATTTGTGTATTACGTTATTATTCTATCAAGTTTACAAACTTTTAAGCTTCTGATTTTTAGACATACTATTACAGTTTTATTTTTATTTTTCAAGAACCTTTGTAGGCTTGTTTGGGTCATGATGTGCCTATGTTCACCCTAATCCTATTCATCAGTCTTGGCTCCAATTTGGGTCATGACAAGAACCTAGAAGGATTAATGGATATGGTAAGACTAGTTTTCTTGAAGTTAAGAAAAAAGCCTAGTGAGAATCATAATTAGATTTGGGTCGTCACTAGGAGTCTAAAAGGCCCACAAACAATTCTATTATGATTATGGGTTACTAAGGGGTCTTGGGCTTTGATCTTAATTGTAATCCAATTAAACAAACCCTAGTCGTCACCTATATATACATTGAAATAGGATGATTTTGGCCAAGGTAATCACAAGAGAGGAAGAGCAAAATTTCAGGCACTAGGATTTTGAGCAAAGAACAATTCTTGTTCAAGTCATATATACTCCATAGCCAAAATCCACACCTTGAAGCAAAGGTGTTCTTGCTTCAAGATCATCCTCCTTCATTGAGGATTTAACCAAGTGAGAACTAGCATGTATCCTAAGGGTCGAATCAACTTCCTTCAATTGTATAGAAAGGCTTGTAAACTTTTCTTAAAGGTTTAATTTGATCAATTGTGTGGACTTTAACATTGTAGGCTATACACTTGAATAGCTATACATTGATTTGATTTTGGATGTTTCATTGGGAGTGTCATTTTGAGTATTTGAGAAGGAACTTTAAGCATCCTTGCTAACAATCAAACTAGTTATATCAAGAAAATCTTCAAATGTTAGTAATTAATCTTATGGTTGTAATTGTATGATTATTTGATTTGCCTACTAGTTTTGTTTAGGAAAATTTTAATTATTCGGCTGGGCATATGATGCATCATGTCTAATTTTCCTAACATTGAAACAAGTCAGTTAATTCACGGTCTTCAAATTTTTTTTCCTTAGCTCGAAGGTTGACTTATCTTTAGCCATGTTTGTAAATTCCCCTTTTTGGAATTTGGGAAAAACACCTATTCATGCCCTTCTTAAACTGGACCACAAAATCTTTGACGTTTATTTTGTCTTAGCTAAGTCAAGTGACATCAAGCCTAGTTCAGTAAAATTGTGTTGGAATATATGTTCCACTTGCTACTAGTCATGAATTGCATTAGGTGACATAAAGAGATACCAATTAAAAGCATCTAGTCATGTGCACTTATTCATTTTCACTGTTTCTAGTCTTCCATTGCAACTTGAATTTTGACTTCATTTGCTGATAAGTTAAGCAGATGGTTGGAAGACAACAATAATGAATAAATGCAACAATCATCAAAGCAACTTATTCATGTGCACTTTTATCAAACAGATCAACCTTGTCTTTGTAACTTGAGGATTGTTTGTGAGTATAGTGTAGGTGACCAATGGAGAAACAAATTTTGGGTATCCCATTTTGGCAATAATATGGTTAGCCTTTTTACATCGTGAAAGCCCAGATCAATTTTCTTGTCCTTTACGAGTCTCATGAACTTCTCCTTAAACACAAAGCATTTTTGCAAAGATGATTAATGATTCGATGGTAGTTGCAGTTATTAGGATCATTGGCATTTTTGATTTCCTCAGGTTGTCTACATTTTGAAAGCTCAATGAGATTGCTTTCAAGTAATTAATCCATGAAATATGGGGCATCGACATTGAAAAATAAGTATTTCTTCTCGCTTTGTCTTTCAACAATGCTTGATGCCTTTCTTGCTATTAGGGTCAAACTTAATTGATTGTTTTTTGCATCGTCTCAATATTTTGGTTGTGGCTGTGACTTATGACCATTGTGTCTGTCATTGAACTTCTTGAAGATTCAACAATTTTATTTTCCTATCTTTACTCTTATAATGAACGATTATGATTTTCGTCAGCTCCATTTCATGCACTCAGGTTGCCAGCTCTTCAAATATTCGAAACTTGAATCTTTTAAAAATATATAGAAATAATCTTTAAAATATTTAAAATAAATTAAATTAATATATCAATTTATCTCAATTGGGTTAATCATCTCATTATAGGCATGCAAAAGAAACCACACTATTTCATATCAAATGAAAGGAGAACTGAAAAGTTTTACTTTTCAGGTCAAAATCAAACCTTTTCTGTTATGCAAATTTTCTTTTGTGTCAGTTTTAGACTTGTTTGCAACAACAAAAATACCCTTAATGCTTTTATATTTGAAAAAAAATTTAATAGATAATATTTTTCTATTTGTATAGAAATTTCTATGTAAGCACATAAAAAATTAAAATAAAAGTTCACATGTTTGTATTGATTACTAGCTAATAATTTATAATTTTATGACCGTTTATTGCCAACGAAGATTGAAGAGGTGGGAAAAATAATTTTATTGATAACATATATAACGTACATTTATATTTAAAAATAATATTAATAAGTTTTACAATACTTTAAGTAAGGAAAGTCATTTATTCAGATTCTGATGTACCGAAATAAAAAGAAAATTAATTAATTCGTTCACATATGACATATTACCAAACTTGCAATTTTGTATCTAAAATAAAATCCAAATTTATTAACAAATTTCTTTTGTAATCTAAATTTCTAAGTGAAATGGCTGTAATTTCTTGAGTATATCTTTAAAAGCAACATGTAAACTCTTAGCCAAAAAAAAAAAAAAGTAAACATTTTTCACATTACACTCAAAAAAAAAAGAAAAAAGAAAAAAAAAAAGGGAAATATTGTCGAAAACTTTGGCGGGCTGAAGGGGGGAAAACAAAATCTCTATCACCCACAAAAATAAAATAAAAGGAAATTATTTATAAACGGCCAATGAAAAATTAAAAAGCAAAGGGTCTTAAAAGAGGGACTGTGTCATTTTGGTGGTCGGATTGGAACTCCCGAGTCCCTTGAGGACAACGATCTGTGGCGCTGATAGAAAGAATCAACGAAGTGGAAACGTCCAACAAAAACCCACAAGAAAGAGTTTGAAATTCCAGTGCTACTCCCTGTCAGATAGCTTCCATTCCTTTAATTTTATTGATATTACAATTACAATGAAAGGAGGAGGAAGGAAGAAAGGCAGCTCAGAAGCACCAAACGGAGCAGTTGCTCATGCTAATGCCAGTAATGGAGTTAATGGGTTGTCACCCCCTTTTGGAGAAACCGATCAAACCCAGTTGCAGATAGGGGAGGGACAGGAAGTCCAACGTCAAGAATCGGAAGGAGAGGCTGAAGAAGGAGCGGAGGAAGATGAAAATAGAGTGGTCCAAGAGACTGAGCGTCCCAAGCTCGATGAAGGATTCTATGAAATTGAAGCCATCCGTCGTAAAAGGGTCCGCAAGGTACAAAATTGCTTCATTTCTGAAATTCCGCTTTTTTTTCGCTTCCTTTTGTTTTGTGCACACAGGAATTAATTAGGAAAATCAACAGGCTTTTCAAAATAGATCCTATCCCCGTTAAAAGTTTTTTTTTTTTTTTAGTGCTTGGTTTCGACTATCAAAATTCCGGGGCCTCGTATTTCTTTTTATTTTATTTTTCATCTTGGATATGGAGATTATTAGATTTTTTGCTGTTTTTCTTGTTGGATCTGACTCAGTGTTGTTATTTGTTCTTGTTGTATGGGTGGTGATAAATTTACAAAATGTTGCAAACATAGAGTGTGCTCCAGTACCTCATCAAATGGTGCGTTTCCCTTCAATCCCTGATTGCCAATTCTTATTTCTTACATAAAGTGTGTCAAAATTAATTGATGGGAAGAACTGACACTGAGTAAAAGCTTTTGTTATGATTTTTTAAGGCGTGGATGGCCGGAGGCAGCCAACACCTGGGAGCCTTTGGAGAATCTACAGGGTTGTTCTGATTTTGTTGAAGCGTTTGAAGAGAGGTATTCTTTGCTTTTCCTGCGTATTGTTATTATTTTGATAAACAAAAAAAGAATGTTCCCAGATTTCCTACCCTCCCTTCAAAAGAAAGGAAAAATCTTTTTTCTTTCCTTGCTTAATGGGAAATCATATCTAGCCATAAGAAGAATGCTTGTCTGATACATGTACTCTACGGATAGAGGAATACAAAGGGTTGAACTTAAAATGAGAAATTGAAGATGTCTTTGAAATTGTTTGTCTTTCTTTAAAATCAAGTCTAATAACTAGCTAAACAGCTGCTGATCTAAGCCAATTTGAATTTCTTTGTTTCCTTATGAATTAAAATTCACAAGATGTAACTTTGGTCTCCCTTTCACCTTCTTTACTTCCTATTCACTCATATATCTTGATTTTTCCTGGCTTTAAAGCTTGAAATCAGGAAAACATAGGAGACGCAAGCGCAAGAGTTTAGTTCCTCAAACTCAACCCAAGAAGAAGAAGCAACATTCTTCCGTTGTGACTTACAGCACAACAGCTGTTGAATCCAGTGATGCTGACAAGATTCTGCAATCTGTGCCTCTAAATGATCTGACTCTTAGTGATCTACCTGCCTTTCCTCAAGCTGGAATCTCTACTCGTGATGAACAAAGTAATGGTAATGCCAGCAACCTTGAAAAAACAAAACTAGCAGGTGAAAATGGGTGTGCAAATTTGTCAACTGTAGATGAAAGGAAGAAGGAGAATGAGTATGATCCAAAGCTTAGTGAGCTTAAAGCGACAACATCAACCAATGCTGTTGATGCGGACAAACTTGCAATTCATTTCCAAGAAGGCAATGCTTCTGGGGGAAATGGTCACTTAGACGAGCTATCCAAGGTTGATTGTGAGGAACCAATTCAAAACAGCCATTTCAGAGGAGCCAAGAGAAGGAAGTCCGGTTCTGTGAAGAGGTTTAACAAGGAGTCATTCTTGTGTGAGCCTGTTGATGTGCAAAATGCAACAAGAGTCAACGTGTCTGGTGGTAGAGTTGAACAACCATGCACTGAACCTGATACTGTTGGGAACAATTCAAGTCATGAGAGTAAGATTGCTGATTCTAAAAATGCTTCTGGCATCGTCAAAATTGTCAAGCCAATAGGCTTCTCAGCTTCTGTAGCAAACAACATACAGGATGTTTCAGTCACCTTCATGGCCATGAGGTTTGTCATTTTAACTCAAGTCATATCTATTTTTAACAAGGACTTCATTATTGTCATTATATTATTATTGTTGTTGTTTCTCTGTTGAACTGATAGTGAAACCAACTATGTTGTGCTTTTAGGTTTAGATTACCACTTGAGAGGTATGGAGAATGTAGGCTCTATAAGATGCATCTACCATTCATTTATGATGAGAATTATTATTATTAATTTATTACTTCTTATGAATCGTAAGGATTAAGGAATGAGTGTCTCAATCTAGTGACAGTAGACAAAAGAATAACATCTAAAGCTCAATCACTTTTATAAATTATAATGTCATTTTGTTGTATGGTACTGATTGTTGGAACAAGGACTCATTCACTGCTAACCAAAATGATCAGAACTTTGCGGAAGATACTTCTCTTTTCTTCAGGTTAATGATTCAGAGGTTTCATGGTCCCACCATCATGGAATATGATGATGGCATTCACAATAATTATATTATAAGGGAATTGGAATAGACTTTAGAGTTTTTAATTAGGTTGGATTATTATTTAAGTGGGGATTTATTTCACTATTTGGGAATTGAGGGTTTACTTTAGATTTCATGTAATTAGGATCAACTAGGATTTTAACTATAATTTGGACTTTTAGGCAGTTAAGTTAGGAAAAATAGTAGTGGGTTTGATTTGTGCATAGGAATAGGATATTATATAGCAGGACATTTGGTCTTATTTATTGATTAATGAGTATGAGTTATTGAGTATATGCCTTATTGGCTGTTATCCTTTATCCATTTTCCTTTCTCTCTTTCTCTCTCTACAATCCTTCCTCTATCCTAAATCACTGGTTCAATAGTTTTTCTTTTTATTGTTTTCCTATTTTTTATATTTATATTTAATAAAATACAAATAAGCGATGCCTGTATATATTTATTCTTTAGAATACAAGTCACATTTGTTTTTTAATGTAATTGTAGATTTCCCAAATCCTAAGCTTGTCAAAACTACTTGATTTAATTCATAATATCAAGTTACAAATTAATCAGTAACATTGGATTGGATGTTGAAATATTAAAGAGTTCTGAATAAAGGTGGATTTACTTGGAGAAATGTTATTTAACTTTTGGAGAATTTGACAATCTTTCAAAAATGAAGTGTTTCTTCTTTTAAAATTATTAGTGCTAGAGGCATTCTGGTTTAATAAAATCCAAATGCCTACAAGAGAGACTCTAACTTAAGTTTGTTTTACATTGTGGTTTGTAGTATGGGTTTGCGTACGGGGTACGGTAATTTGGTTGATACACAATTCGACAGGGTAGGCTTAGTTGTAATGCTAGTTTGAGTTGTGGTGCACTTGAATAAGCATTCGTTATGTCATGGAGATTCTCTTTCCCAGTCTCTGCTTCTAAATGAAGAAAACTTCAAATATAGAGCAAAATGTTTGGTTGACTTTTCTGCTGTTAGAAATTACTGGAACTACTGCATCATAATTTTGTGGACATTAAGTTCATATGTGGAGGTAGAGTTGACTCATTGTAGATTCTCTATGATTATATTAAACTGATTCTAGTAGCATGGAGTAGAGTTGACTCATTGTATAATCTGTTCATGTGTCAACTTGCTAAAATAGGTTGCTGCCAGACTTTTACATCAAGCTCACATACTAAACATCTGATATCTTGTTTTTGTGATTTCCTTTCTCTCTGCTTGGGAAACACCCAATACATGCTTTCCGACAGCTTGTGCCTTTTCAGCTGTAACAATGTAGTGCGTTGCTTGGATATGATTGAACCGACCCCTTGTCACAATTATAAGGTATATAACCTTATTGCAATCTGAGTTAGCGGGATTGAACTTGCATATCCTGACACAAGTCAGTAAGAGGTTAGAGATTATACTTCAAAGTCTCTTCCTTTTATGGGAAATACTAAGCTATTAATTCTTTGGTACCAGTTCTTTTTGGCTATTAATACTAGTTTGTAAGAGGGGTTTTAAGCTATGGAAATGATAGTAGATTGTAAGGAATAGTACTAAGCTAGTTTAATTTTAGGTTGATTGATATCCTGTATATAAGGTCTAGGATGACCAGGTTATGACCTTATTCTTTCCTATTGAGAAAAGAAAGTAGAATTCTATTAATAAATTATGTTAGATGTGAGTTGCTTGGCTTATTGTGAAGTTTCAAGCTCTGTCAAATAAGGATAGCCAACAATCATGAGCTCTCTGTCCTCTGTTTTTTCCTTGGTTCATTTCTTTTGAAATTAAAAAAAGTTTTAGTTTTAATACAAATACTTTATAGTTTGGGGAGTTTTATTGTGCTTCTTTGTCCCAGTAGGCGGGGTTGGAAATGTTTTTATTTTATTTTTATGGATAGCATGCTGATATTAGATATAGTTAGAGATGTGGCTCAGGTCGGAAGGGTCGGGTGAAGTAAGATCCCAATACTGACCAAGCCTACAAACTTCAGCTTGGTTTGGTCAGGTTGTCAATTTATTTTTTATTATGCAAAAAATATTATCTCTTTGACAAAAATGCACTAAAAAAGCCCTTTGTTATGGGAAAGTTACCACCTTATTCTTTTATAGGAAAGTGAAGCAACCTCAACTCATTTTTAGGCAATGTGGGACTTCGACCTCTTGCGTGTTGTGACTTGTGAGACATGTGAAAGTTTCAAGTCCCACATTGGTTGGTGAATAATTCAAAATAATACTTTCTCTTATATATTTATATCTGTTAATCACATTTCTCCCATAAAATCCTTCATGGTCTGTTATGTGAAGCATAAGGAATACTTGTCCTATATATTGCACAAAACACCAATCAAATATTAAAATTTTTGCAAGCCTATTTTTGTTAGGTTGGTTCGGCTTTGGAAGTCAGTTTTCTCAGAAACTGAGAAAATCCATCCTCCTATACAAGGTGGGTGCAGACACACCCTACCAACGAACAAACAACTAAAAATAAAAACACTACCAAAGACCAAGACCCTTGAGAAGGATGGATAGACATCCAAAGCTACCACGTAAATTGTCCTCTTCAATTTATCGGGTGATGCCTCCTCATTATTATACATACATTTGTTTATCTCAAGGCAAATCACCCTCATCTGACAAGGGCAAAGAGTGGCAGCCAAGAAGCTAGCCTGTTACTTCTTCTACCTCCCCTCTTATGCCAGCTAAACAAAAGGTCCATCAACGTATTAGGTATCACCCAAAAAACCACTACTCGGAAAAGGTTCTAGCAATCAGACAATGGATAAACAAATGATACACAACTTCACCGCTGTTTTTGCATAAATAGCATCAATTGACGATGCAAATGGTTCTCTTCATCAGATTGTCTGCTATTAGGATATGATTCAAGAATGATGTCTACACACAAAAAAAAAAAAAAAAAGTGACTTTAAAAGGCACTTTAGTATGCCAAACATATTTCCAAGGGAAAGAAATTCTACTGCCCGTATTCAGCTAAACATACAAACCTTTAACGGAGAAGGAATTAGAATTGCTTGGTGCATAACACATAACATCTTCTCATTCCTTATTCTTGTTATCACTTGTACTAACCATACAAGAAAAGACTGTGGCAAGTTTACCGTTTTACTTGCTATAATAATCAAGGAACAAGCTCATCAAAGGTAACTCTGAACCCCAAGCATCCTTCCAAAACAACATATGCTCCCCATTGCTAACCTTAAATTGAATAAACAGAATAAATTTGTCACAACCTTTCGTGATGGCTACCCAAACAGAAACAACACAAGAACCTCTCGCTAGTAAAGAAACTATGCTTTTCAACAATCACTTGGCTCCATAAACTATTAGGTTCTTGATAGAACCACCATGATCATTTTCCCATCAAAACTTTGTTAAAGGTTCTCAAATTCATAATATTCAATCACCCAAACTCAAAAGGCTTGCATATTTCTTCCTATTTAACTAGATGGAACTTATACTTATGCTCTTTTCTATGCCAGATGAAATCCCTATATAAATTTTCAAGTCTCCTTGCAATTATGTAGGGAAGGATAGACAAAGTAAATGCCCTCCATTGTGTTGTGGACTATAACGGTAGAGGCACCAGATGCCCTCCATTAAAAGGTAGAGGCACCAGATGAATAGAAAGGAAGGGGATGCACTTTTTGGAAATTTACTTCTTTGTACACAGTAGTCAAATGCCCTCCATTGTGTTGTGGACTATAACGTTACTCTTCATGAGAAGTGTTGTGGTTCAGTCGTCCCACATTGGTTGTACGGGTAAGTTAATGTAAGTTAATAAAGATTGGATCACCGAACACCCTCTTCCTAACAACTGCTTGTAGGGATAATTTATATCCTAATCCTTAACCATATTATCAGAGCTAAATCCACTCTAATGAGCTATACACCACAAGGAGGAGCCAATGCACTCGTACTGCAATTGTTTCATGCCTGGACTGTTTAATGCAGGCAAACTGGAGTTTTTGGGGGTGAATTTTACTCTGTTCTTTTTAGCAAAATTGAGATGTGACTTTTTTCCTTGATATGGAGAAAAACTATGGTTGCAATATGGAGGACTTTCGGGATGTCAGTGTTATAAAATAGAGGATTTGGGGCTTGCATTGAGGTATGTCTTCTAGGAATGATTTTGGTTCAAAGGCTAGCTTTCTAAAAAACTTCTTCACTTGTTAGGGAACTTGAACTGGAAGTCCAGAACTATGTGTAATACTTGCCACCAGGATTAAGACTATTCAATTGGATAAACTCCTAGTATAACACAATATAGAAAACTTACGCTTGTGTTGTAGCTTCATGGTGTGTCTATATTCCAATGGTGCAATGGGTATGGCGACATAGGAACTATGTCCATGCAACCAACAATTGGACCCTTTACTTGTATGAACTTTTCTGTAAAATATGCTTCATTGATCCCTACTCCTCAATTAGATTGTCAGTTAGCATAAAATTTTGGATAAACATGTAAATGCCGGAAGTGTTGGGTTCCAATTCCCTCCCTCTGTAGTCAGTATTAGTTGCATCTCTTTGTTGACAGTACATAGAAGCTTTAATTAGCTAACTATTAAAATAATGTCTCCTGCAAGTACATTGTTAAAGGTTCTCAAATTCTTAATATTGAATCACCCAAACTTAAAAGGCTTGCATATTTCTTCTCATTTAACTAGATGGAACTTATACATATGCTCCTTTCTATGTCAGAGGAAATCCCTATATAAATTTTCAAGCCTCCTTTCAAATATGTAAGAAGGATTGACAAAGTAAATTTAATAGGTAGAGGCACCAGATGAAGAGAACGGAAGGGGATGCACTTTTTGGAATTTTACTTCTTGGTTCACATTATTTAAATGCCCTCCGTTGTGTTGTGGACTATAACGTTACTCTTCATGAGAAGTGTTGTGGTTCAGTCATCCCACATTGGTTGTATGGGTAAGTTAATAAAGATTTGATCACCGAACACCCTCTTCCTAACAACTAGCTTGTGGGGATAAGTTATATCCTAATCCTTAACAATAGTATCATAGCTAAATCCACTATAATGAGCTATACACCACAAGGAGGAGCCAATGCACTCGGACTGCAATTGTTTCATGCCTGGACTGTTTAATGCAGGCAAAGTGGAGCTTTTGGGGGTGATTTCTACTCTTATTTTTCAAGATGTGAATACGTTATACCTTGAGCAAAATCCAGATGTGACTGGCTCGGCGATGTGCGGGTCAGCCAAGAAAGGCAAGGGTCGGATGGGTCAAGTACGGCCTCTAAAAACATGTGATAATTGGCTTTTTTAGTAGCATTTGTCCGTCCCAGGCTTCTAGAGATGAGGCCTTTTGGCGAAGCCAAATCAATTTTGGGCCACCAAACCCTGCAACTGATGAGATTATTTCATTGATATGGAGGAAAACTATCGTAAATTAACATGTGGTTGCAATATGGAGGACTTTCGGGATGTTAGTGTTATAAAAGAGAGGATTTGGGGCTTGCACTGAAGTATGTTTTCCAGGAATGATTATGGTTGAAAGGCTAGCTTTCTAAATAACTTCTTCACTTGTTAGGGAACTTGGACTGGAAGTCCAGAAACTATGTGTAATACTTGCTACCAGGATTAAGACTATTCAATTGGATAAACTTAGTATAACACAATATAGAAAACTTACACTTGTGTTGTAGCTTCATGGTGTGTCTATGTTCCAATGATGCAAAGCGTATGGTGACATATGAACTATGATTTGTCTTTCAAGCTCTGGGTTGAAACCTTTCCATATATGTATTATAATTTAATATCACTAAGTTTTCATCCTCTTGATGATATTTATAAGGTTGACCATTCATTTTCGTTATGGAATTTGTACTTGTACCCTATCAGTTGTTGAATGTAAATTTAATTCATACATATAGATATGCACATGCCTCGACAGCTTAGCTGTTTACTTTTTATAGGTCTGATGGGACAGAAGTGATGGTAGATAACAAGTTTCTCAAGGCTAACAATCCACTTCTGGTAATTGACTATCTTTCTTTTTGTTTTTGTTTTTATTTTATTTTTTTCTTAGTTGCCCATGGATCATTTCGCTGTTGCATTGGCTTCAAGGAGTGGTGATTATGAGAACTGTTCTGTTAGTACTATTCTTGGTCTTGACAATTTATTCTTGTATTTCAGTTGATCAACTTCTATGAGCAACATCTCCGCTACAATCCAACACCGTGACAGGAGAAATATGGGAGGGGCTTCTACATGCAGTTGGATCTGCATGTCTTTGCTGTTAGTAAAATACATTGTTGTACTTTTGTAGATGCAGGAGATAGTGCGGGATCAGAAATGCTGTAGTTTTATTGTCATATAGTATAAGACTATTTATATACTAGTAGCCCATTTCTATCAAGGAAAGCATCATCTCAAGGTTACATTTTGTCTAGACATCCAACATGAACTTTAGCAAGTGATTCTTGCTCGGTACCATGAATATTTTTGTAAGTATTATTACATTAGCTCAGTACCATGAATATATTTATAAGTATTATTACATTAGCTCTCTCCCTTCTCTCTCTCTCTCTCTCTCTCTCTTCCTCTCTTCCTCTCTATGCACAGACACAAACTGGTGTGAAATTTCTAATTGCTCTTTTTGAAGCATAATATGAGCTCACATTACTCAGCACCAAGGTGATGGGAATTCTCGGTAGCAATTGAAGAGGCATTACTAGTAAAGAACTTTGGAATTACTACATCTATTGTGCTTGTGTTGGCCTTTACTGCCGATGGGTGCTGCCTTTAACTGAGAAGGTTTACCCCTTGAGCTATTGCTTAAATGGTCTTCAGGTCGGGTGGAATTTGAATAGGCCTTTGGTTCAGGCCTCACTAAAAACATATAAAAAGAAAAAATAAATTATCCTCTTCTGATTCTTTTTTTAGAATCAACATTCTCTAAGACCTGGAAAACAAATTAGTTTCCTTTTCAATTATTATGTTACACAGCTTATAAAATAGTGTTTGATAAAGATACATTATCATTTTGTTATTGCCTCAGGTTCAAATCCGGGGTAATTGACAGGTGGTATAATCTCTCAACCCTTACCCTAATCCCTAAGAGCTGTTTCCCTCAATGTATGCGGGAGAAAAAGACTTGCAAAGTAGTCATTCCCAAGATTTCTACTTTCATACTAGGCTTCCAATTTAACTTTTCTATCTTCAACTAGCTAGCACATACATATCTTTATAATTATCTATCATAAACATTCTTAGTATTTTTCCATAGTTGGGTAAGCAGATATAGAAATTAAAGAAGACAGATTACTGTTGGGGAAGTTGGCATAGCTCAACTACTCATAATATATACAAGAAAATAGAAGATTATTTATATGCTTTTCGAAATCATCTCCACCTTCAACTAGAAAACAACCCAGTAGTGCTTTATATGTATCATATTGTAACGATCAGTCAATCACAAGGAAGAGGGGGAGAGAGAAAAATGGAGAGGGGGCCATCACCTATTCTACCTTCTCTTATGGTTATGGGCTTAGGATTGTTCATCTGCTGGACTACTTTGCTATCCATTTTAGAAACTTTATTGCCTTTGTTTGAACTTGCTACCTTTTCCATGATTCTACTACTTCTTCTACTGTTACTACTGATCCACTTGCTTTCTTTGTTTCCCACAATTCGCATGCCGTGCTTTGCCATGATTCAACCAGGTAGCAGCTACGGAGGATATCATGATGCTGATGGGTTTGGCTTTGGCTTTGGAACACTACTTTTAGTTGTCCTTTTCCTTCTTTTATATAATCTGGTTTGAGTTATTTTTATAAATAGCTTCGCTAATATCATGCTCACCTCTGAAATTGTACATAATTCTTGGTTACATTGGTATTGCTTATACAGCAGAGAAAAAAATTGAAAGGTAGAGTTTGTTTTTCTAGCTTGATTATACAGGTCAAACTTCAGTTATTGAAAGGGTTGCTCACCATGTACATCTATGTAGCTTGCCTTTCTGTTTTCTGTTTTCTTTTGTTTTTCTACACTTTGAATGTCAAAAGACTCAAAACTCATTTGCCAGTAGCTCCTATGCAAGAATGCAAAGTGGTCGAGTATTTTGTACATGCAGAAATTCCATTACGTTATGGAAGTACGTAGTTTTTGTGGATGATGCCGCATTTTTTGCAGAATGGACAATGACTCTATTAAAGGATTCTACTGACATATTAAGAAGGAATAGAATTAATAATTGCCTTCCATTTGGGTTCAAGAAAGAATTAAGACTGATTCCTTTTTCTTTTTTTTTATCTCAGTTGCTTCTGGACTTTTCGTCCTCGTCAACTCTTACCCTATTTTGTTTGAAAAAAGAAAAAAAAAAAATTTAAAATACTGATTGAAATAAACAAGCTATTAGTTAAAACTTTGGGGTGTTTGGTAGGGGTTAAGGGAGATAAAAGTTTAAAGGATAAAGTTTTACTCTGTTTTAAGTGTGCTAGGTGAAAAATTGATGAAAAGTTTCTTATAAATTTACAAGATCTCATACATGAATTTAGAACACATTAATAATAAAGTTTGCGTACCTGATTGAGCCATAGCAGCGGATATTTGGAATCTCAGCCAAGCACGTCTTAGTAATTGCTCACACAGCCAGGTCTTTCTCTCTGTACTCTATGTATTTTCTGATGACAGCTTTCCATGGGGCAAGATGCATATATATAAAGAGGAGAGGGGACCTAGCTATTTCATGTCAGATAAAACCCTAAGAGTCCTCCCATTAAAGACTCCTAAAGTCACTCAGCCCACACTTACTGCCAATCCACATTTAATCAGATAAGAAGTGTGCTTAAGCCCTATCCCAAATGATCACATAAACTATATGACCTTTTACAAGCATGTCTCAAATGGACCAAACCTTAAGCCCGTTTTATTATTAAAACAAAACCATACAATTAATGGCAGCCCACACATGAAATTTCTAACATTCTCCCACTTGTACAATCATTAATTGTAGTTTTAAAAATTTTGAAAAACATATTTTTAGAAAACGACTCTCGGGCAAAGTGTAACTTTTATGTGGCCACAATTTTAAAAGAAAAATTTAGGTCCTGAGACGCACTTCAAACAATCTAGTCCAACTAAGTTATTAACACCGAATCATGGCAATTATTGTGCCACTTAAACGACATAAGACCAATCCATGGTTACAAATGGCAACAACCTAATCTGCAATGGATCTAGATGTGGTAGTGTGGTAAGAAAAATAGCATCTAAATGTGATCAACATATGTTATTTCATTGTCGGTCCTCTAGTGATTTCATTAAAACTGGATGTTTTCCAAAGCACTAGAAATCACTTAAGCTTAATTTTAAGCTTGTATGTCTCAACAACCATTTCGAGATATCCAATTAGTGTCATTTGAGACATATCTCCAAATTGACAAAACCATCACACTTAAGACAGACACAAAGTCTTAAGATTTTAATGCAATGACATGTCATAAATAACCATATGTGCACATACAATATCAATCATATCATAATGAAAATAACTATTATTTTATTAATAAAACATATCATCCAACAAGGATATAAACAAACATAAAATAGCATATATAACATGCTAGCTAGTTTGAATAAAATAATACAAACTCCTACTAACCAAAAACATCAAAGGACTCCACAATACTCATGTTATCAACATGACTTTTGAAAACTCCAGTCCTAAGTCCTTTGGTTAAAGGATCTGCTAACATTTTTTCTGTTTCAATATATTCAAATACAATGTCTCTCTTTTTCACTAAATCCCTGGTAGCCAGATACTTAATATCTATAGCTTTCAATGCACTAGAGTTCTTATTGTTCTTTGAAAAGAACACATCAGAACTGTTGTTATAGTAAATTTTAAGAGGTCTAGAGATTGAATCAACCACACCAAGACAGGCTATCATGTTCTTCAACCATATACCCTGTGTCGATGCTCCATAACAAGCAACGAACTCAGCTTGCATAGTGGAAGAAGCAATGATTGTCTGTTTAGAACTTTTCCAAGATACAGCTCCCTCAACTAACATGAAAATGTATCCTGATGTGGATTTCAGATCATCCTTGCAACCAACAAAGTCAAAATCAGAGTAACCAATCAGCTCAAGGTGATCAACCTTTCTATACACCTAGCATAAAATCCTTGGTCCTCTGCAAATACCTCATAACTTTCTTCGCAGCAACCCAATGTTCTGGACCTGGGTTTGACTGATATCTACCAAGAACTCCCACTACAAAAACAATGTCAAGTTTGGTGCAAACCAGACCATACAACAAGCTTCCAACTACACTAGCATAAGGTACATTCTTCATGAACTCCCTCTGAAAATCATTAACGGGACACTGATCCAAGCTGAATCTATCATCCTTGACAACTGGTACATCCCCAGGCTTACATTTATGCATGTTAAACCTATTGAGCACACGATCAATGTATGTTCGCTGAGAAAGACCCAACAAATGACGAGATTTGTCCCGATGAATTTCAATGCCAAGAACAAATGATGCTTCCCCAAGATCTTTCATGTCAAAAGTCTTAGATAACATCAATTTTGTCTCATGTAATAAACCAACATCACTATTGGCAAGCAAAATATCATCAACGTATAAAACCAGTATGATAAATTTGCTCCCACTGACTTTGAGATATATGCACTGATCAATCTTGTTTTCAACAAAACCAAGAGAGGTGATTACTTTATCAAACTTCAAAAACCACTGTCGAGATGCTTGTTTTAGACCATAGATAGACTTCGTGAGTCTACAAACAAGTTCACTCTCTCCATCTTCTTTAAAATCTTTAGGTTGAACCATATAAACCTCTTCAGCAAGATCTCCATTCAAGAAGGTTGTCTTGACATCCATCTGATGTAACTCAAGATTAAAATGAGCCACCAATGCCATGATGACCCTAAAAGAGTCTTTAGTTGAGACATGAGAGAAAGTCTCACTAAAGTCCACACCTTCTCTTTGAGAAAAACCTTTAGCTACAAGTCTTGCTTTGAAACGTTCAATTTTTCCCTTTGAATCTTTCTTGGTCTTGTAAACCCACTTGCACCCAATGGGTCTACAACCCTCTGGAAGTGCAACCAACTCCTATACACCATTATGTACCATAGATTGCATCTCTTCTCTCATGGCTTCAATCCACTTGTCTGATTGTGGACTGGAGACAACTTCTCCATATGTAGTGGGATCAATAATATGACCAACATCATAATCAATTTCACCCAAATACACAATGAAGTCATCAGAAATAGCATGCCTTCTCTGCCGTTTAAACCTTCTAACAGGTATTTGTGCAACTAGATTCTGTTGCTGAGGAACTTTATTAGGAACATGTGCAGTAGCATCAGTAGGAACATGTGGTGCTACTTTAGCTTGTTCATTTACTTCTCCCCATCACCTGTTCTCACAACAGGCACATAAACAGTAGCTTCTGACAGATCATATAATGGAATAGTAACATCCTCATTTCGCTCTCCCTGATCTAAAGGTGAAGATTTTTCCAACTTAGCAACATCAAATTCCAAGAACTTGGCAGTTTGTGATTCCATTACTTTGGCTCCTTGTGCGGGGCAATAGAACCTGTATCCTTTAGAGTGATCTGGATAACCAATAAAGTAATAGCGGGTAGATCTAGGGTCGGTTTTCCTCTCATTTGGGTTATAGATTCTCACTTCAGCTGGACACCCCCAAACACGAAAATGGTTCAAGCTAGGCTTTCTCCCAGTCCACAATTCAAAAGGTGTTTTAGGCACCGCTTTACTGGGAACCCTATTAAGGATGTACAAGGCAATTTTAATGGCTTCCCCCCAAAGATATTCAGGCAAGTTTGACCTACTCATCATACTTCTCATCATGTCCTTAAGGGTGCGATTACGCCTTTCGGCCACACCATTTTGTTCAGGGCTACCAGGCATGGTATATTGGGCAACAGTCCCACACTCTTGTAGGTACTTGGCAAACGGTCCTATATGTTGTCTATCAACTCCATGTTTGCCATAATACTCACCTCCACGGTCAGATCTCACAATTTTAATGACTTTCCCTAATTGCTTTTTCAACTTCAGTTTCGAAAATTATAAATTTATCAAGAGAATTAGATTTTTCTTTAATCAAGTACATAAAACAAAAACGGGAAAAATCATTTATGAAAGTAATGAAATAACAGTTTTTACATAAAGTGTTGGAATAATGGTCCACTAATATCAGTGTGAATGATCTCTAAGAGTTCTGAACTACGGGTTGACCCCTTTTTCTTTGTCTTAGTCAGTTTACCTCTAATACAATCAACATAAGTTTCCAAGTTATCAAAATCAAGTGATGGTAGGATACCATCCTTAATGAGTCTTTCAACTCTTTCTCTTCTTGATATGTGACCCAGACGCTTATGCCAAAGCATTGAGGATTTCTCTTTAATTAAAGATCTTTTAGAAACAACTTTTCAGTCTTTAAAGAGGAATTAATATTTAAGGGTGCTAAACACATTCTATATAAACCATTGGACAAAACACACCCTCCAAGAATTTTAGAATTTAAAAGCAACTGAACTTTTGAATTACCAAAATTAAAGGAATAACCAATTTTGTCCAACAAGGAAACTGAAATCAAATTCCGCCTAAAAGACGGTACATAAAATGTGTTTTCCAAAACAAGTTCAAAACCACTTTCTAATATCAAAGAGACGATTCCTACGGACCCGACTTCAATTTCGACATCATTCCCAACTCTAAGCTTTGCCCCTTAATCACTTGGCTTCATTTTGTGTTTGAACCCCTGCATGGTACAAGCAACATGAACAGTTGCACCACTGTCAAGCCACCAAGAATTTGATGGGACATTAACTAAATTGGATTCAAAACAAACGAAAGCAAGTGAGTTACCTTCTTGTTTATTTTTCTTTTCTAACTGGGATTTTAATTTGAAGCAGTTTACTTTCACATGACCTCTCTTTTTGCAAAAGAAACATGTTATGTCCTTTTTAATGGCAGCCTTAGGACCACCCACAACAGATTTCTGACCGGTACCATGCCCTTTCGCATCCTGAGTTTTCTTATGATGAGTAGATTTAGACTTACCTTGACCACCCTTGGTAGAACTAAGCTTGGAAAGGGAAACAAAAAGTACGGATTTCACTCTTTCTTTCTTAAGCTTATCCTCCTCAGCCACACACTTAGAGATAAGGTCATTGATGGTCCAGGATTCATTTTGGGTGTTATAGGGAGTTTTGATTTGGGAGAAGTCAGGTGGTAAGGAATTGAGAGAATGGTGAACCACAAAACTATCAGGGATTGTAATTTCTTTGTTTCTAAGCTTAGTTTGTACATGAACCATTTTGAGAATGAATTCCCGAACCCCAGTTCCATTTTCATATCTCATACCCGCTAGATCATTTATTAGCTTTCCAGTCTGAGCATTATCAGATACCTTGTACCTATCCCCCACAACTTTCATGAAGTCTTTGGCATTTTGAGTTTCAGGCAACCCACTCAAAAGGTGTTCAGAGATTGATCTCTTCATGTAGATCAAACTCAACCTATTTGATCTCTCCTATTTATCAAAAGCCTCTTTCTGAGCTATAGTGCTAGTATCAGAAAGATCAGCAGGTTTCTCACTACGTAGAGCTAAATCTATATCCATAATTCCCAAGGCAAATTCAACATCTTGCTTCCATTTCTTAAAGTTAGAACCGTTCAACAATTCAATAGTGGCACTCTTGTTGTTAACAGCTAGGGAGACTGATTCAATAACAAATAATGTAACATGTCAACAAATTGAGTAATTAAAAAAAAACAAGAATAAAAATTTATTCTTCATGAATCCAAAATGCATCATTATAAACTCCCCTTTGGGCAGAGAATGTAACATGCTATTAGAATCTCATGATTAACCCATGAAACTTAAATTAGAGTGTCTTAGCTTTCGAAAAGTCTACCCTCTTTGGGCAGATAAACCTTCTAGGCCGGTATACCCCAAACCATATGTTTCATGTATTTTCCAAAATTAAAGTATATAATAACCCCCTTTGGGCAGGAAACTATATACAATAATTTAAGAAACATCCCGTACTATAACTTTCAAAAATCCCACAAATCTATATAGATAGACCACTTTGGTGGCAACCATCTACACAAACCTATAAGATTTTCTCAAGCGAAAAAATTTAATTACTCATAATATATCCTTTCAAACCAAAATACATTTTAAAAGTATCTCATAGGATAATTAAACACATGTTGTAACTTTGAAAAATTGAATCAAAATAGAAGCATTCACTAACACATGTTATGAAAACATGGAGAGTACCTACTGTCAATAGCTCCAAAACATATAAAATATGAAAATTAAACTGTTCTCAATAATTATTTATGTGCTACCATATTAGTTTGAAACATAAAAAAAATCATTAACCAAAACAATATATCATGCACATATTATCCAAAATTTAACTATACCATAAAATTCTAAAATTCAAAAATTAATTTGGTAAAATTTTGGGGGACATTGGGATGGGAGAAAGTGGCACGTGTACCACACACGCCACTACCGCGCGTGGGAGAAGGCCGCGCGGCCTTCTTCTTCCTCCAGTCGGGTCTGTTTGACCCGGCTGAGGCAAAAACGGGTTTGTTACGACCCGTTTCTGAAATTTAACTTTTTTTCAGATGATTTTGATGCCTTTTCTCAAATATTTTGTATGGGTTTTGTTTTAAATTACTTTTCTAACAATAACCCCATAAAAATTTCATGTTTTATCAAGATTATACATCAATTAATTGAAATTGCAATGACATGAACCCTAAATCTATTTCATAAGGGTTTCATTCCAATTTCTCAAAATAATACGAATTAAACTCATTGAATGATTACTGACTATGTATAAAACATACAAGAATCTAAATCTATGATTTAAATCGATTAAAACAACTTGAAATCTTAGTTCTCAAATCAAAAACTTAATTTCGATTTTAAAACAACCCGAATTTTAAAATTCAGATTTCTCGACATATAGTTGATGAAATCACGTAAATAATTTATCAAATTAAAGATATGAATGAGACATTTAAAAAACCTAACAAATTGGGTTCAATTTCATTCATATATGAGTTCAATTTTGAGTTTAAAGAAACTGACTTATATGAACCCTATAATTTTATGTTAAATAAATAAACATAAGGGTTCTAAATTCGTGTATATTAGGCTCTGATACCACATGTTATAAATTTACAGGATCTCATACATAAATTTAGAACACATTAATAATAAAGTTTGCGTACCTGATTGAGCCATAGCAGCGGATATTTGGAATCTCAGCCAAGCACGTTTTAGTAATTGCTTACATAGCCAGGTCTTCCTCTCCGTACTCTATGTATTTACTGATGGCATCTTTCAATGGGGCAAGATGCATATATATAGAGAGGAGAGGGGACCTAGCTATTTAATGTCAGATAAAACCCTAAGAGTCCTCCCATTAAAGACTCCTAAAGTCACTCAGCCCACACTTACTGCCAATCCACATCTAATTAGATAAGAAGTGTGCTTAAGCCCTATCCCAAATGATCACATAAACTATATGGCCTTTTACCAGCATGTCTCAAATGGACCAAACTTTAAGCCCGTTTTATTATTAAAACAAAACCATATAATTAATGGCAACCCACACATGGAATTTCTAACAAAGTTTATATGTTCACCGTTAATGGTAATTCAAACACTGATATTTTAATCTCCATGGCACTAATTTAAGACAACGTAAACTTCTTTTTTTATCTAGCAATTGGAAGACAGATAAGTGCGCTTGAACCAAGACTCAGCGTGAGCCTCTAACCTCTTTACACTCGAATCTGCTATCATATGCCCAGAATTATCACCCTGAAAATGATGTCGTTTAAGGATGGGAAAATTATCTTTGTTTTCTTTTCTTGTTATACACTTCACATATAACGATACCGTTTGATTTGTTTTTCTGTTTCCAGTTCTACTAGCTGTTCGGTGACTGTTAGGGTAGTTGAGTCTGTTAGCTTAATTTGGGGAAAGGTTGTTAGAACGGATTGTGAGCTGGCAATCGTTTGAACCTTAACATTTGGAAGCCAGGTTATGACCATGGTGGAAACTAGAAATAGCAAGTTAATGGAAAAATCCAGAGGATCGATGCAAGGATCAAATAACTACAAGAGGAAATTAGAGCTTAGAATTAAAGGGTAGAGGATCAACTTATGTAGATGATGGAGAATCATAATCGAAAGCAAGAGCTTGGACAAGGTGCTGGAAATAGAGAACATATACCAAGTGTGGGAGGTGGTCAAAAGGGAAATGGAGTACCAGTAGGAGGAAGAACTCAAGACTTACCAAATGTGGGGCTCTATGGTAGTCTCGGTGGTGGAGGATATGGAGGAATTCCAAATCCTGATGTGCAGAATGGAGGTGTAGGATTTCCATGAAATTATGCTCCAGAAGTACCAAATCCAAGGACACCAGGGATGTTTGGTTATGAGTAAGAATATACCTGAGGGACGATTGTTCTAGCAAGCTCGATATGCTAGGATGGACTGGCACCATTTGAGGGAGAAAACTTCCAAGGACTAGATCTTTAAGATTGAGTAGTTCTTCGAGGTAAAAGGAGTTGTAGAAGCACATAAAATCAGAATTATGAGTGCTGTGCTAGAAGGGAGAGCACTACACTAGCACCAAGCTTATATGAGGATAGGCTGGGAGACTGATTATTTGGAATCAGTATGTTACTGATATAAGTCACAATTTTGCCAATGTAGCTTTTGAGGTTCTAATGGCTGACTTGGTGAAGTTGAAGTAGTGGGGAAGTGTGAAGGACTATCAGGACCAATTTTAAAGAATGCTAAATCAAGCAATCATTCCTGAGGCCTTTGCAATAAGTTGTTTCTTGAGTGGGTTGAATAAAGAGCTAGAAAGTGCTATTAGAAGTTTCTCACCTTAAAGTTTAACCCAAGTTATGTATTTGGCCAGGCTACAGGAGCCGACCTTTATGGAGTTAGCCAAAAAGCATCAATCCTAAGCCATCACCATATCAATACCCATCCAGTAGATCAAAACCTTAATTTCCACCACCCACTCCTAAATTCCTCACAAACAGTACCAATGCTAAGCCTAAAAATGACAATGATTGTCACATCCCCACAAAGGCATAAACTGGCTGGAGTATTGGATAACCAAACCTCCGTAACCCTGACTTCAAAACAAAGTAACAACCGTGACTCTTGACTTAACTAAAAAATAAAAGTAACTTTTATAAAATAAAAGTTCATTGTAAAAGTTTATTTTTTGAAACAAATAAGAACTTACTGAAAATTTATATAACATGCCTCAAAATACAACATATATATTCCTAATTTCACACAACGACATGAGAATAAATATCTAGACTATTACATCATCCAAAATTAAACATTCCACCATTTTAGTGTGATTGCAACTTTCTTCCTTAACTTTAAGGCTAAGATCCTGGGAAATACCTTGCCATACTCTATCGGCAAGTCTCAAACTCGGCAATGCCATATATTGGACTCTTGAAAAAAAAAAAATATTATCCACTAGAGGGATGAGTCCTACGGACTCCGTGAGTGAAAAATCGTACTCACCGGGTACTTACTCAATACAAATATATATAAAATAACATCGTGACTTAATTCGAAATACACATACACTTTTGTAAACGTCACAAATTCACAACTTATATAATTCATAGAATCACAAATGAATCAGAATAATCACAACACACAAAGCAACAAAAGGCCTAACGAGTAACTCAGCCCCTCACAACAGTATCACCCCCTGTCGGGCATTTACGTGCCCGTACAACAAATTAATCTCTGTACATAATCCATCCCACCGAGGCTGAGCACTCACTTTAAAAAAAACATCCATCAAAATCATAATTTCTTATGATTTTAAATCAGAATACCTTATGTGCACCTGGATTTTAAATTTCGCAATAAAAATCATTGCTCAGAAAAATCTCATTTTGTTGGCCCTTATCAACTACAACCACAAACAATTTCAAGCAAGCATGATTCATTTAACTCACTAAAACATTGTACTTGTACATTTATTTAAATACACATACACGTAATAATCTAGCCCCAAGAGCAACAATTAACCATTCACCTTCAATTGATTCTATTCGTCACTTACACTTACATTCGCGCATCTCTTCAGGTCCATGTTAGGATTCAGAATTGAAATTCATGTTTCCAAATAATACTTAGTTTCTAAATGTTATTGTTATAACCTTTTTAATTACTAAACTTATATGTCAACTTATATACAGGTTTCTTTATGAAAGTTTTCTATTAAGCTATTACATGTCAAGTAGTATGAATTATACTTTATGTGATAAGGTTAATAATGAAGAGACATTTTAAATGTCTTGACAATGCATAGGGTAGAAGAAACCATTAGAAAATATAGAAAGCACTTAGTGAGTTAGAGATGTTGAAACTGTCCAAACTTGGGGTTTGGACCAGTGTCCACTTTAACGGTCATATCTTTCTCTAGGAAATTCCAAATCTAGTTTTGTAAAATTTGTAAAATACTAGACACATGTATCTTTATGATGGTATACCATTTGTAATTTTTGGATTTGTATATCAATACAGTTTATTCTTTGACAGTTGCATCAAATTCTACAAAAAGTAGGATTTTGATAGTTCTGACCTAACTTTAGTTAATTGAACATAACTTTCTCTAGAAAAAACAAAATCCAATTCCGTTTGTCGGGTTTGTTAATAGACAAGTATATATATCTTTCTTATTTAGAAACTTTTCCTAAAATTAGTTTTGAACCCACTCAATTCCTTACATTAACCAAAAACAGGGCACTAAAAATCCTACGTGAACTAGTAGGAGTCTAACAGCTCTAACTCACAACATACTTGGATCTAAGATATGAAATTTTGCAGAAAATATTTCAAGACTGTAAGCTATATTTTATCTTAACTCTTAATTTAATTCTGCTCCGAAGACACTCAAAATATTGAATTTTGGTTACTCATGAAATCTGCCCTGTCTTTCATTCTTAGTAACTACTAAAATCTATGTCCATTCCTTTCATGATTCCTTAATCCTACATAATTACACCAAACATGTTTCTTGAGAGTTACGTCCTCTTAACCCTTTATCTGAATGACTTAAAAATAAAGTTAACTAGTTCAATATCAAGTTTCCTGATTAGCTATTTAACAATTGAAACTTACATATGTATTCACTTAACACCCTATTTGGAAATAATTCCTTTTTAAACTTTTTACTGATTATCTTAAAAGTACGTTTAAATTCCTTGAACATATAATTGTACATGTTGATTTTTACACCAAGAGATGGTACATCATTCACTCATTTTTATTTTGTTCATGTTACAACCATGGAATTCAAATTAAATTCATTATTTAAATTTAATTAAAAACTTAGACTATTCACTATCACTATTTGCATAATTTTATTCCAACTCTTCCCTTTTTATTTACATTGTTTCCACCATCCATGCCTTTTACCTTAGGTTCTAGAGTAGAAAGGAAAAGATGCTAGGGTGACTCAACTCACTAGTAAGAAGGCTGCAATTTAAAATTCCTGCAATTCAAGTTGTTGCTTCACGCATGGCTGTCCCAATTTCTAGCCCAAAACAAACTATATCCTTCCTAAGTAATCTTTTTAAACCAAGTAGTAAAATAGGGCAGCAACCTTCCCTTTTGATTGCAGCAATTTTTGATGATTCTCTTGGACTTTAAGAGAAAGAAAAAAGATGTTAGGCTAGTTGAATTTACAAAGAAAGACCAACAACCAGTGACCCATGGATCACCAAGCTGTTGACCACCAAAACAGAGCAAAAACCCTTCGGTAGCTTGGTACAATAAGTCAAAACTCATACCCTTTTCCACTTGTAAGATACCAACACAAGACCAAGAAAAGAGAAAGAAATTACCTTAACCCACACATGAAACTTCATAGCAACCAGAGGAATTACTTCAGCCCAACAAAGCTGTCTCGGATAGCAGCTAGATGAAAAAAAAAAAAAAAACTTGAAACCAAAGCAAACTTTCTCACAGCAACACTAGCCATACCAATCAAGAGATACATGGCCAATTTCCATGACTTTAAGAAGCTTGTGATGGATGAGAAAAACAGATGAAGGACCAAAATGGAATAAGCTATTCGTTGGAAAGAAATAGAAGAATGAAGTCAGTGGGCTAAGTTGGAAACAAGGAGGAAGGAGACAATTGAATCAACGCCCAAGTTAAAGTCCAAAAGGATAATTAGTGGTGGATATTGAACTTAAATATATATATATATATATATACATATACAGTTATTCATTTACTGAATTACATACAATCCTTTTTAAAATGTACGTATAAAATATTAGGTTGTAATAGTAAATTTTACTTTGTGTAACATTTTATTCACCTATCAACTACTAGTCATGTATAACCATTCTGAATACATTAATGTATCGGCTATTACAATAATAACCTCAGAAATCCTAATCCATACAAACCTAGCAGAACCACAAATCAAAAGGAATGGGTGGAGAAAAGGTTGAAAGGACTATGTTATTAGTGTGAGGAAAGTTAGAACCAGAAGGAAGTAATGAGGAGGATGGTGACTGCGGTATGGATATTCATTTAAGGATTGTGGAGATTGATGATGAGATGGAAGAGACATTTCCCACTATTTCCTTGCATGTACTATGGGGATTGGATGAGGTACAAACAATGAAAATAGAAGGGTTAATAATTATTAAAGAACCAGTCCTTACTGGTGTAGGTAGATAGTGGAAGTACACATAATTTCTTGTATGTGGGATGTGCTTTGGAAGCCATGGATAGTTTCTTGTTTATTGTAGCTAATGTGGACAAGGTTCACAGTATGTAACCAAGGGGTTGGGGAGGACTATGTACGGAAAAAGTTTAAGGTTGATTTCATGATCATGCCTTTAGGAGGTTGTCATATAGTGTAAGGTGTGCAATGGTTATCCAAGCTTGGTCCTATAATATGGGATTTTGACAATATGGTTATGTAGTTCACTTGCAATGATACTCCTATCGTTTTACAAGGCAAGCAATCTATGGAGGTTAAGGGCATCAAGGAAGGAAAAATCATGAAAAGTAGTATATTAGGAAACTCTTTCATTAGAGTTCATATTCAAGCTATGGGTGTTGTTTTAGTAGAAGGAATTCCTCCTATCATCTACAAGAGGTAACTGAATTACCAGTTGCTTTTATAGTTTAGTAATTTATTTGAGGAACCTAAGAGTTTGCCTCCATATAGAGGTCATAACCATAGGATTCCTTTGAAGGATGAGACCTAGGTGGTCAAGATGAGGCCTTATAGATATCCAGCTTTACAGAAGGATACTATTGAACATCTGATAGATGAAATGCTTTAAATATGGTATCATAAGGGTTACTAATTGCCTTTTCTCTTCACCTATTGTAATGGTAAAAAAAAAAATGGTACTTGGAGGATGTGTATTGATTTTAGTCAACTAAATTAACTGACTATTAAGGAAAAGTTTCATATACTTGTCATTGAAGAACTATTAGATGAATTGCTGGCGAAGTGGTGTTTACCAAGCTAGATTTGAGGGTAGGTTATCACTAGATCAGGATAGCAGAAGAGGACACCTTTAAAATAGCCTTTAGAACTCATTTAGGGCATTATGAATATTTGGTTATGCCTTTTGATTTGACCAATGCACCTTCAACATTTCAAAGTTTAAAGATAGAGGTATTTAGATCCCTACTTGAGAAAATTTGTATTGGTTTTTATTAATGACATTTTAAAATACAACAGTAGTTTAAAGGTGCACATTCAACATCTTACTATTGTCTTTGAGAGTTGGGAAGGCATACTTTGTTAGTGAAAGGGAGCAAATGTTCTTTTGCTATAGGAAAGGTGGAATATTTAGGCCATGTGATTTTAGGGGAAGGTGTGGCAGCTGACAGGAATAAGATTGAAAAGCATGCTTGATTGGCATACATTTAAAACTATTAAAGCCTTTAGAGGATTATTGGGCCTAATAGTGTACTACAAGAAGTTCATCCAAGATATGGAGTGATAAGTAGGCCTTAATAGAGTTGCTCAAGAAGGATGCTTTTATTTCATCTCCAGAAGCTGATATAGCTTTGACAAGTTAAAACATGCTATGACTCAAGCACCTGTGTTAGCTCTGCAAGTTTTCACTTTGATGTTTGTTATTGAGACAGATGCTTATGGGGTAGGAATAGGTGCTGTGCTCATGCAGCAAGGAAAACCTATTGTTTTCCCTAGTAAAGCTTTGTTTGGAAAGCATCTAGCTTTGTCAATCTATGAGAAAGAAATGTTAGCAATCTTATGTAGTAAGGAAGTGAAGTTGCTATTTAGTTGTTAGACACTTCCAAATTAGAATAGACCATTAGAGTTTAAGGTATTTGTCAGGCCATAGGTTAACAACTCCTGCTTAACAGGATTTCTTAGCCAGAATGATGGGTTTTGACAATGAGATTTGTTATAAGAAAGGCAGTACTAACAAATTGGTAGATGCATTGTCAAGAAGGATGAAAATGAGTTGAACATGTTGTACACTACACTAACTCAATCTGAGTTAGTATCCAAGATCAAGGCCTCTCAAAATCAAGATATTAAGTTGTAGAAAATTATTCAAAAAGTGCAACATCCAGTTAAGCAAAAACTGCTATACATGGGAGGAGGGTCTGTTAAAGAGAAAGCATAAGTTAGTGGTAGGGAGTGATAAGGATCTGTAACTATAAATTCTAGTGTACTTTCACAATAGTCTAACTGGAGGTCATTCTAGGATTGAACAAACTCTTAGAAGACTGACTACCACATTCTTTTGGAAGGGGTTAAAGTTGATGTCAGAGCTTTTGTAAGGTCTTGTGATATTTGTTAACAAGTAAAGTATGATTGTTGCTTAGTGTGGGTTACTTTAACTTTGCCTATTCCAGAGAAGATTTGGACCAACATAGCCATAGATTCATTGAAGGCCTTTTTAAGTCAGAAGGTAAAGAGGTCATTTTGGTGGTTATTAATAGATTGAGCAAGTATGCTTATTTTCTGGCTGACACATCCATTTATTGTAGTTTTAGTGGTGTAGATCTTCATGGATTCAGTTTTCAAGTTAAATGGCCCACCTAGCTCTATTGTTTCTAATAGGGATAAGATTTTTTTAAGCAATTTCTCAAGAGAACTCATGAAAAGACAAGGAATTCAACTGTGGATGGTTAGAGTGAAATTTTGAACAAATGCCTTGAAACCTATTTGAGGTGTATGAATGGTGAGAGACCAAGGGATTGGGCCATGTGGTTATCAATGACTTGGGCCAAGTGGTTATCATTGACTAAGTACTGGTATAACACCACCATCACTCTACTAAGTAAAATACTCCTTATCAGGTTGTGTATGGCCAACCTCCACCTGCCCATGTTCTTTATCTAGTATGAGACTGTATGGTAGAGGCAGTGTATATGAGTCTGGTTACTAGGGAGGACATATTAAGGTTGCTGATATTTTATTTATCTAAAGCTCAAACAATGATGGAGGCCTTTGTTGATAGTTACAAGACTAACAAGGACTATTAGGTGGGTGACTATGTTTATCTTAAGCTTCAACCTTATAGAAAATCTACTATTGCTACAAGGGTGAATGTGAAGCTCAATTATAGGTTATTTGGACCTTATTTGATTGGCTGAAAGGTGGGGACTAGTGGCTTATGAGTTATAGTTTCCCACTCATGCGAAGACCCATCCAATCTTTCATGTTTCCTAATTGAAAGTTGTAATTGGTGCACAACAAGCTTCTGTCTCTTTGCCTAGGTGTGATGAGGATGGTTTATTCAGGTTGGAACCTATAGCTATTTTGGATAGAAGGATCATTTTTTATGGCCATGTACCAATTACTCAGGTACTGGTCAAGTTGTCTACTGCTTTTATAGAGGACTCTACCTGGGAAGATTGGGTTAGTTTGTAGTAGAGGTTTCCAGCATTCCACCTTTAAGGACAAGGGTGTGTCTACGAGGGGTAATTGTTATACCCAAAATTATCACCCTGAAAACGATGTCGTTCGAGGATGGGAAAGTTATTTTTGTTTTCCTTATTATACACTTCACAAGCAACAACATCGTTTATTTCTTAATTTTTTTGTTTTTTTTTGTTTTTGTATCCAGATTTACTAGTCCGTTAGGTGATTGTTAAGGTAGTTTTCTATTAGCTTGATTTGGGGGAAGGCTATTAGAATGGATTATGAGTTGACAATTGTTGGCCGTAAATACTAGCTTTGGATTTAAAGTTGGGAATCTATGAATGAGAATCAGTAGCTTCCAATTTCAATTTCTTTCTAGTTTCATTGTAGCTCTAGTTAAATTTATGAGAAAATACAATTTTCTACTTTGAACCTTAACATCTGCCCTCAAAAAGTCTATTCACCAATCTAGTGGTGGTTCCACCATTTTTTTGGATGTTAGTCCTATAGTAACAGTGACGTAGGATGGTATGATTGATTGAGGATTTAGGGATCAAAAGGGAACAATTCTATTCTACAACAACTCCTAAGGGAAAACTAATGATATCTCAATATTCATTTCATCAAAAAATAATAAAATACATAATATGACTTTATGTAGGCAAACCCTAAAACCCTAAGAATTCTAATATAATTTGAATTCCAACTAAAATCCTAATTATAATTAAAACCCTATATAGAAAGTAAAGACTCAATTATTTATTCAAAATGCTACATACCCCAAATTATATATTTAATATAATTATAATTAAACCCCATAATACATATATTTTTCCTAGAAACCTAATTCATGTATATATATGTTCCCTATCATTCTCTCTTAGTTGAAAAAAACTCGTCCTTTAGTACGGAGGTGATGGACAATGTAGACCTCAGAAATAAAATCTTGCAGTAAGGTCTTTATAACTGGTAAAACAAAACATCATCACAATAACTTTGTTAGGTAACTAAAAAACCTGAAACTTTAACAGGATGACAAAAACAACATGCTCAACATATGGAGAAGGTGTAACATTAACTACAAGCTAAGGCACGTCAACAATCGACTCTATTTCTGATGTGGCTCGAGTATTTCAACTATTGACTTTCATCTCTGACATATTAACTTCATTAAACTCTTTTTCAATGTGCATTTCATGTGCAATGCCCTGAACTACATCTGAAAGAGTCTGCTCAGGAACCTGCAAAACAATTATAGGTTCTTCCTGGAATTGAAGATCAGATTTTGGGGTAGTTGACTCAAGTTTCGGTTTCGCCCTGAACTACATCTGAAAGAGTTTGCTCAAGAACCTACAAAACAGTTGTAGGTTCTTCCTGGAATTGAAGATCAAATTCAGGGTTAGTTGACTCAAGTTTCGGTTTGATTATGTGGGGATTATGTGGTGGTTAACCCGAGGAATCTCTAAAAGATTTTCAGTTTATCTTGTACTTCATCATGTCGATGTTTAATTGCCTTAATTTGTATCAGGCTGGAGGGTTCTGGGATAACACCTTTGAGTATAAGTATAACTAAGGTAATATGTTAATGCATCAACAAGCTCAACCAAAGAAAAACACCTATTTTCCCAATTGTCTAACATAGGCATAAAAATTAAATAATAAGGATCAATATAAAGATTAGGGTATGAAGAATACCTAGGGATAACAAACACACAGGGTTGACTGATGGGATAAGACATGGGCAATTCAATAGTTATCGGTCTAGATGTGTGGTTAGGAAAATGAACTAAGACAGTTCCATGAATTTTAATAATCCTAGACAAAGTACCATCACTAAACTAGATGCTAGGGAAATTGAGACTAAAAGAACATGGAAAACATGCAAACAGAGAATTAATGCGCTCGATAATAGCATGCTAGGATCAGTTGAATAGGCATAATTAAACAACTTATGATACCTATGACATTCTTTTTATGTATTTTTTATTTTCCTCACTTTTTTCTGTTTACTTTTTTTTTCTTTTTTTACTTTATTTTATTTTTTCTTTCTTATTTCATAAATAAATAAAAGTAATAGAAAGTTAATTGTAATTTATGAAAACGTGGTGAAAATGTTAAAGTATTGTACCTAGCCATTACGGCCATGATCTGGGCCCACTCTGGGGCTGAGGACATGGGTGTATTGCTTATTGATTGGCTGCACTTGTTGTTATTGGTTTCCTACTAGTTGACCAGTATGGTTTGGGCTGAAGTGGTCTAAGTGATGCTTCAACGGGTCAATGAAGGTAGACTCACTGACCAGTGCTTGTATGAGTGAGCATAGGAAGCTTTCTGACTTGCAAAGTGCGTGGCACCGCATCCTTTTGTTCCATCAGGTGTTTTTCTCCAATGGAAAATTGAACAGTGGTGACACTCTATGTATGGTCGGTCTCTAAATAGGAGTAGTTTACGATGGTTTACGATGATTTTATGATGGTGATATTATTTTCCAGCCACAACAAATGGGCAATTTTTTTTTGTCTGGGTTTATGCAAGATTCTTATGTGTTGGTGTGATTTTTTCAAAGGAATTATGTTCTTGATGTAGGGGAAATAGTGCTTGAAGGTAGTGGCCATTTTGTTGTGATTTTTCAGAGTAATAAAGGTTATGGATGGCAAAAATGGTAGCTGAGAGGGAGTGAGTGGCTATTTAGGAAGGTTAGCAGCACGTGGGACTCGTGAGAATGGATTTTGGCAGTGGCTTATGCCACGCATAGTGAACACAATTGTGGTGTCTCTTCATCTTCTGTACTAGTTATGTATATCAGTTTTTCTAATCTTAGTGTTGCATTTAGTTAGAAAATCTGTTGTTTAGTTGATGAATAAAACTCGAGAATTTTGCTATTTTGATTAGCAAAACTTATAAATTTTGCTCTGATAACATATGATGTAGGACTCATATGATTGATTGAGGATTTGGGGATTAAAAGGGAATAATTCTATTCTACAACTATTCCTAAGGAAAAACTAATAATATCTCAATATTTAGTTTATCAAAAAGTAATAATAAAATACATAATATGCTTTTATATAGGGAAAACCTAAAACCCTAATATTAGAATTCTAGCTAAAATCCTAATTATAAATAAAACCCTACATAAAGTGAAGTCTTAATTATATACTCAAATCCTAATAATACTAGAATACTACTATTATAACCCTAATTATATATTTAACATAATTACAATTAAACCCCATAGTACATATGATTTTTGCCATAAATCCTAATTCATGTTTATACCTGTTTCCCCATGAAATGTCATATTGCTTCTATAAGATTTTGGCTAAAGTAATTTACAATTGTTTGGTTTAAGATTTTCATATTTGCTCAAATTAAGGAATTTTGGCATTTGGGTATGTTTGTATTTAATTTGGAGTTTTTCTATGTCATTTGCATTTTATATATTTGAGATGTACTAGTACTGATAAGGAATTTAAGAATTTGGATAATTAAGATCTCTCTCAATTATTCTCACATTTTAGTGTTTTCTTAACAAATTTGTTAAGTGAGTAACTGAAATTCCTGTTGCATACCTCCCATGATTTGCATGGCACTCTTCTTGAGTTGTTTAATTTTTCTTTCATAAATTAATATCTAGCCCAGTTATACATATGTATAATATTTGTATGATTGTTAAAATTGTCTTTCCAGTCTTCTGGTTCTTAACATAAATAAAATCAATATGCCAAATGGGAAGTTTCTTAACTTTAGATTGAATGCTTGTTTAATACTACAATTAATTACATTTTAATTGAATGTTTGCATGATACTACAATGATCATTTCAATGTCAATTATTGTTGGAGATCAGGACTTTCTAATTAAATATGACTTAATTACACTATTGGTCCTATAGTTTGCTTAGGAATACAATTTAGTTAATTTGGTTTTGGTTTTCATAATTGAATCGAGGTTGATCAAAATCAATGTTGCATACTGACAGTTTCGAGAGCTATGTGATGGCTACCTCTCACACACTAGATATTTGACAAGTTAATTCCTCGTAAGCATCCTCAAATGCCTTATGCTAGAATCGTGGAAACCTATTCCCTAACAAAATTCCAATCGATCAAGAAGTACATACCCAGAGAAGCAGTCTTTGTTTATTGCAGCCCTATTTTGAACAACATATGTTGTGCTAAATTTGAATTTTCTATTCAACGTATTTAATGAAAAATTGTAAAAATGGAAACACAATAATTTCCAATTTCTTGAAAAATCCTTATAGGCATTATATACAAATAAGATACCGATTCAAACTTCAACAAAGATCTAACTCAAACACCAATTATAAATACCCATTGCTACGACCTCATTTTAGGTTTAAAGGTAACTAGGGGATTTAGTTGGAATTTTGCATATAAATAAGGATCAAATCTAATGATAATAGAAGGATTTGTTTTCTGTTGTAGGAGTACTTGTTAGTTTAGCCTTCCTTTCTTTCTCAAACTCTATCTCTTTCCCTTTGTTTTTTTCTTTCCAATTAAATTCCTATTGAAATCCCTAAATTGGGTTTGAGGTTTAAAAATTAGTATCAGAGCCCAGCTTTGATTAAAGGGAAATAGCAGAACAAGGTTCAGCCATGGAAGGATTCAAAGCTCAAGCACAAGTAGGGGTTCAAAGGCTGGAATTAAGAATTGATCGGTTTCAAGATTCAGTACAATAATTCAATCAAAGTTTAGGTAAGAAAATGGATGAATTGAAACAAAGGAGTAATGAAACATTTTCTCAGATCATGTTGGAGCTTCAAATGATGAGGAAGAATTAGAAAGAAAATCACCCTCAGGGACTAGTAGCGAATCATGGGGGTCACTGAGGAATGATGGATGAAGCTTTACCAGAAGCAATATACCGTAATACTTGGGGAGTGAATCTAATTCCTAGAATTGAATACGGGGTAGCATGTGCAAAAGTGGTCCAAGAATTTGCAAATCTTGGAATTCTTGGTGCATTGCCAAGAATCAACGTAGTTGCAATATAGCATATTCAAGGTGATGTAGCTGGAGGAAACCCAAGACTAACCTAATTAAATATACGAGTCCAAATAAAATAATTTTAATAAAATTAAAATTTTAGAAAAAAGAGAGGAGAATTGTATGTGCAGGCAACAAAATTCAAGAGTGGATGACTAGAGAAATCTCTAGAATAAACATAATCCCTAGAATGTTTAAATAAGGTATGAGACAAGCACGTGCCTCTATTAATGGAGAAAGTCAAGTTTAGAGATTCAATATGGGTTTCAATGAAGATAAAAACTTCTCAAGCTATTATACTGCATACCCTTCCAATTCCATCTTAGGTATCAACATTTCCAATTATCAAGCCACTTAACCTAATTCTTCAAATTCATAAGCCTATAATCTAAGTTCCTTTCTTTATCACCTTGATTATGGAAATAGTCTAAATCTTGGTCAGCACCCATATCCAAATTCATATTGTTCATCTCTATTTAAAAAATGTTCATATGAACCCTATCAAAGTTCCCATAATGAATCTATATCCTAACCAATTTCTTCTAATTTGTATAGGCATGGCAATAAAGAATATCCAGTATACTACTACAATAGTCCATAACAATATAACCAGGCCTAAAAGACTTTATGCTAATATTAAATCTATAATTTACTCAAGAACCTATAAGAGTCCTGTAAACTAAGGTAGCTGTGAAATCCAAGTACTAACATCAACGAGTAACAATGAAAATAATGGAAACCATAACAATAAAGGAAGAATTCTTAATGGTCCTGACGTCCATAATAAAGAAGCTTATGAGGTGATGAACAAAGATGACATTTATGGAGAATTTCTTGGTCCTAAAATTCAGAGTGTTAGATTTGCTAGTGGACCACAAGAAATAGATGCAACTTAAATGGGTATGAAGGAGAGACCTACAATCGAAGCTATCAATGTAGTGGTTGTATTGGCAATCTTGTGTGCTAAGGAGTTCAATGAGAAATTGTCCAAGAATGACATTGAAAAAAACAAAAATTTATGGAACATATGTTGAAGATGAAGAAAAACAAAAAGGGTAGCTCAAGACCTTTGGTTTCTACCTGAAACTGATGAAAAAAATGGGATCACTTCTTATGGACAAGTTGAGAATGATTTTAATCTAGTTCATGGTCTATTAGAAATAGAAGGTGCTCTGATGGGATCATCATAGACATAAAAAGATTACAGTCAGTTTGATAATGATCGAGTGACATTGCTTCTTCGTCTCGAACCAAGGAATCCCTTAAATATGATGCAAAATGGATCTTCTTCTATCATTGATAAGAGATTTCTCTACAAAAAATACAAATAAGAGTTTGAATCTGATTCTTAGTTTTGGTGCAATGAGCTAAAGTATATTCTTCTTCAAGGGACTACTGCTATGGAAGATCAAAATGAAGGGCTGAAATGAATGAATGATCAAGTCTATCTGTACATTGGGTCACAAGCTATCATTATAGTTGTATATGCCATTAGGAGGGAATGGCTAAATTTCACACCTTTGCGGAAAAGGGTGTTTTCAAGGGGGAAAATTTGTTATGACCCCATTTTAAGTTTAAAGGTAATTAAGGGATTTAGTTGAAATTTCGCATATAAATAAGGATCAAATCCTTTGTAATCAATAACCAATTTGATGATAATAGAAGGATTCATTTTCTGTTTTAGGAGTAGCTGTAAGTTTAGTCTTCCTTTCTCTCTCAAACTCTATCTTTTTCTCTTTGTGTCTCTCTTTCCTATTGAATTCCTACTGAAATCCCTAAATTGGCTTTGAGAGTTTAACACCCATAATGAGAAATGTATGAAATTAAACCTATATTGAAAGACTAAAATTTATAAATGAGTTTACACAATAAACCAAAATTTGAACTTTTTTCATTTTAGTCAAAAAGAATCCTGTCAAAATATTGAGTTGGTGACCTTGTATGATTTTTTGAGTAACAAATTTTATTTCTAGGTTTGTTTGAGTTAATAGAGAAGAATTCAGACTCAGGGAATCTCATCCTATTTCGATGATTGGCCAAATAAAAACCCTAGATCTACCCAAAATAAATTGAATATGTCTTCATAGCCTTCATTTGATTTTGACAATCACAAAGGTTTAGGGAGTTGAAAATAGCTAAGATTGGGGCCTTGGCAGTAAGGAAGAGGAGCAAAGAAGAGGAAGAATAAACCAAAAAATTAATTTTTTATTTTTTTCATTTTTGTAATACAATTTTTAAAATTAATTATTGTAGATTTTATCTAGTTGCTGTGACAAAGTTTTATTGGTTTATTTTGTTTTGTTAACAGTACATGTGGGCATTTTGTTTGTCCACGTCAAACGTTTTTAACTCAATTTGGATAGAAGATCACTACAAGGATCATATTGTTTGAATTTTGAAATTAAAAGGACTAAAATAGAATTTTTAAACAAATTATAGACACCAAAAGTGTAATTAAACAATTAAATATTATAAAATAGTAAAGTAATAAACTAGAATAAGTAGGCTATATAGAAAATGAGTTTGACAAAGTGTTTATATGAATTGGAAGTTAAAGCCTCTGTTCATATATTTCTTTATGTGTGTTTTGTGTTATTATTCTAGAAAACATGATTTCTTATATATATTCACCATTTTTTATTTGTAGTTTATAGGAAGTGTTGTTGATTTTACCATGCAACACCTATCTTTAACAAGAAATATAGAGTAAAGTAGAGTATCGATCCCACGAGAAATTGCAACTAATACTTAGCTAAGTACTAAAATCAACACAATCTAATTCTATCCAAAAAATGAATTATCATGGAAAAACATAATTTAGACTAAACCTAATTAATGACAAGTCAAACTTAATAATTTAATGGGTAAAAGCCTAGAATTACAATTTTCCTCAACACTTTACTTGAATTATTTTCACATTATCATGCTTAGTTATAGTATCACATTGTTAACCTTGGTTTTAATTCAATTATAAATATATTTTGAGTTGCTTATAATAATACCTCACTTAACCAATTTACTATATTCTACAAAATTGATTTAAGCAAGATTCATTAAGAGTATGCCTAATTAGGCTACACAAGGTATGGAGGTATATGTCTATCCTACATACGAATCAAATTCATCCATCTAGGTAAATGAATTCAAAAAAGTGCTATTTTAATCAAGACTAAACCTAAATTATCTTCATCAAGTTTCCTTTAGGTTACCACATTAATCTAATTGATAGCTAATCAATTAGAAGAATTAAGCAAAGAATGAAATAAATAAGTCAAGTACCAAATCCTAAACAATCAATAAATATAATCCAAGCTACATGTTGAATTTCATTGTAATCCTAAAAAATAAATTAGTTCATGCTACTTAGTGTAGACATGAACTCAAATAATTCACTATCAATGTAAATACAAGTGTTAGAGTGTAAATATAGATAACTTAGTTAATGGGTCAAATAGCTTAGTTAATGGATCAATTTTCTTATTTATAGTATCTTTATTTATGTATAGTTAACTTACTTGTACTCCACACAATCTCGTAGTATAAATATATTATCTTGATATGAGGAATCCTTATCCAATTTATCAAAACTCTTTGGGTATCTCTCTTTTAGGTCTTATATGATATCAAAGTTAGGTAGAGAAAACTCTAATTTTTATTTTCTGCTGTGTCTCTTTACTGCTGCGTTTCATTCCAACAATACGATCAAATTCAAGATCTGGTCGTTTTTCGATTACTGTTCATTGGATACTATTCATCGATACTGTTCATTGATACTGTTTACCGGCACTATTCGTCTCTATGTCTACCTCTGAAAAATCTAAAATCGGTATGTCAAAACCTAGTACTTTTACATTTGTATTTTCTGGATCTCCTATTATTACTATTGAGAAATTGAATATATCTAATTATTTGTCCTAGGCTGTATCTGTTGAGTTATGGTTTTTGGAATAGTAATATAAAAATCATCTCACAAAATGATGGCTAATATTTCAACCCCTGAACAACCCAATTAGAAAAAGATCAATGCCTAATTATGCAGTTTACTTCAGGGCATCCCTTGAACCTTCTATATTGTAAATTTTCTGGGCATATAAGACATGTTTTAAATTGTGGAAACAGGCTAGAAATTTATACACTAATGATATCCAACGTTTTTACACTGTGGTTTATAATATGTTGAATTTAAATCAGGCTGAACAAGATATATCCACTTATTTGGGTAAGATTCAAAATGTCAAAGCTAAATTTGCTGAAATATTACCTCTTACCACTGATTTGGCTAACCAAGAGGCATAAATGGACAAGCTATTTATGATTCTCACTCTATATGGCCTTCAGTGCTGATCTTGATCCAATTCGTCATCAGATATTAGCTAGTTCTACTATACCTTCCATTGAAGAAGTGTTTGCTCGATTGTTATGTATCTTTTCTCTGATAGTAACACATGTTGAGAATCCATCTTCTGATTTATCGGTCTTGATCTCCCACCTAGTACTCATGGAGGTCATGGTCGAGGGGGTCGGGGTTGTGGTTGTGGACGTCCCTAGTGTACTCATTGTAACAAGATAGGTCATACCAGGGAAAAGTATTACAACTGATTGGTTATCTGAGTCCTACAACTAACATTGTTTAGTCAACCAATTCACTTGAAGTTTCACTATTTGAAGACAAGCCTCTTAATGTCTCATTATCAGCCACTGAATATGAAAATTTCCTATTGTATCAAGCTACCTAGCAATCTTCTCATGGTAATTCTATTGCCTGCCTCTCTCAGACCTCTTCTGACATTTGGGTTATTGATTATGGCGCCTATGATCATATATCTGGTAACCCTAAACTTTTTTCTAATATTAGTAATCCACCATCACTTTCCACTATCACTATAGTTAATAGTTCCACAACAATTGCTAAAAGTATAGGTCAAGCTACACCATTATCTTCTTTTCCTATAGAATCTGTGCTTTATGTTCCAGAATATTAATTCAATCTGATTTCTGTTAGTCAATTGACTCATTCTCTCAATTGTTCTGTCACTTTTATTGATGATTCCTTTACTATAAAAGACCGACGTACGTGATAAACGATTAGCACAGGACGTGAGTCATAGGGCCTCTACCATCTTACTACATTATCTATATCTTCAGTAGCTTGCTCTATAGATGTGTCACCTATTCTCATTCACAGTCGATTGTATCCTAGTCTATCCAAGCTTCAGAAGATGGTTCCTCGTTTGTTAGCTTTGTCATCTTTAAATTATGAGTCATGTCAACTTGGCAAGCACACACGTGCTTTGTTTCCAAAACATATTTGTTTTAGAGTAGAGTCTCCCTTTCATCTTACTCATACTAATGTTTAGGGTCCTAGTTATGTCAATTCATATTTGAGATTTCAGTATTTTGTAACCTTTATTTATGGCTATTCTCGTTGCACGTGATTATTTTTAATAAAAAATCATTTGAGTTATTTTCTATATTCCATTAGTTTTAGTGCTGAAATTAAAATGCAATTTGATGTTTATATTCGTATTTTGCGTAGCGATAATGCACGTGAATACTTTTCTATATCATTTCAGCACTTTATGACATCTCAAGGTATGCTGTATCAATCATCTTGTTCTTACACCCCTCAACAAAATGGAGTTGCTGAGTGCAAAAACAAACATTTAATTGAAATAGGTCGCACTCTATTACTTCATGGTCATGTTCCACTTCAGTTTTAGGGTTAGCATTACTGCATACTATCTTATTAATCGCATGCCATCTTCCATATTGCATTACAAAATTTTGCATTCTATCATCTTTTCTAATCATCCCTTATATTCACTTCCGCTTCGTATCTTTGGTTGTATTTATTTTGTTCATGATCTAATATCTGTGCAGGATAAACTCTCTTCCAAATCAATTAAGCGCATTTTCTTGGATTATTTTCGCCTTCAAAAAGGGTATAAGTGTTACTGTCCAGATAAGAATCATTACTTGACCTTCGCTGATGTCACATTTTTCGAGGAATCTTCATTCTTGCCCTCGACTATTTCCAAGTCACTTCTTATCCCTTGATGCTTTTCTGGTTCCTTATCTTGGACCATATGAACATGCATTATCTACACCACTACCTAAATCTTCTACCTCATTCAAACGTTCTTTCCAGTTTTACCATTGTTGTTCTCAGCCTGATCTTCCAACAGACACTGTTAATGTACCTGATGACCTACCTTTTGTACTAACACCTTCCTGTGCCTCAGATCCTGCTTTGCCACCTATTTTACGAAAAGGTACTCATTCAACTCGTAATCCTTATCCTATTTATACTTTTTTGAGTTATCATCGTTTATCTTGACCCTATTATGCATTTGTATCCTCTTTGTCTTCTATTTCTATTCCAAAGTCCACCAGTGATGCTCTTGCTCATCTTAAATGGCGATAGGCTATGGTTGATGAAATGAACGCCTTACATACTAATGGTACTTGGGAACTAGTCTCTTTACCTTATGGAAAATCCACTGTTGGATGTAAGTAGGTATACACCGTGAAAGTTTATCATAATGGTTCTATTGATCGCTTAAAGGCTAGATTGGTCGCAAAAGGCTACACTAAGGTCTATGGTGTGGATTATTCAGAAACTTTCTCTCCTGTAGCTAAAATTACTTCTACTAGGGTCTTTATATCTCTAACTACTATTGTTGATTGGCCACTTTATCAATTGGATATCAAAAATGTTTTCTTACATGGTGACCTTGATGAAGAAGTCTTTATAGAGAAACCACCTGGTTTTGTTGCTCAGGAGGAGTTCAGTATGGTGTGTCGATTAAAAAAGTCTCTATGTGGCTTAAAGCGATCTCTCAGAGCTTGGTTTGGTAGATTCAGTGAAGTTGTTCATAGTTTTGGCCTTCAGAGGTCTACTATCGATCACTCGGTTTTCTATAAACATGCATCTAATAGCAAAATTCTTTTGATTGTATATGTGGATGATTGAGTTAGTTTAGCTAAAAAATCTAATAGATAAACTTGGATTTCAGTACTCACAGCCTATGGAGTTAGTATGTGATAATTAAGCTGCATTACATATTGTCTCAAATCTAGTCTTTCATGAACGAACAAAACATATAGACGTTGAATGTCATTTCGTTCATGAGAAGCTTATGGATAATACAATCAAGACCATATATGCAAAATCTGAAGATAAATTAGTAGACTTATTCACAAAATCTTTGGCAGGAAATCGGTTGCAATATCTATGCAACAAGCTTGGAACATATAATTTCTATGCTCCAGCTTGAGGGGGAGTGTTAGAGTGTAAATATAGATAACTTAGTTAGTGGGTCAAATAGCTTAGTTAATGGATCAATTTCCTTATTTATAGTTTCCTTATTTATGTATAGTTGACTTACTTGTACTCCACACAATCTTGTAATATAAATATATTATCTTAGTATAAGGAATTGTTATCTAATTCATTAAAACTCTTTGTGTATCTCTCTGTTAGGTCTTACAACAAGAATAACTAAAAGAGAAGGAAGAATTAGAGAAAACTAGACGGTTTTCAATCTTTAATCAATAATCATCAAAGCTCCTCTAGCCTTCTTACACCCTTGATGGCTTCCTTTTCTCAAGAAAAACTTAGTTTAATTGTGTGCTTTGAATCCCAAAGTTAATCCCTTTTTTATTAGCTTTTAAAAACCTTAATTTGAGTTCAGTTTGGACTAGGAATGATACTGAAAATCAGAGAAAACATCACATTGGGCACCACGACCACTTGTTTTTGGCACCGTGTCCCACCTTGATCTTGGCAACACATGTTTTCCAATTTTTGGGTGTTTTAAGCCCGAATTTAACTTCCAATTGGGCTCCTTTAAGCATTAAACCTTCAAAACACATAAACTAAGTAAATATAAGTTAGAACTAATACTTAAAAACTTAAATCCTAGTCAAAATCAATTAGGATTCAATATCCTAATATGATATGGACTCAACATCCTAATATGATAAGGATTCAACTAGGATTTAATAAAAAAATTAAGTAAACTTCAACTAAAGCTCAAGAACATAGCTAAAATAAATGGGTAAAAAGATATATAATAAGTCTACTTCATAGACTTATAAGGTAGCATAGAAGTCGATTGTACCTTTTACTAGATAAAATATGATTCGTAGTATGAAATTTTATGCATATGATTAACCAATTGGGAAAGCAGCTTTAATCTTTTTCACTGAATGCAATTGATTAATATACGCATTAGCATTATTGTTGATGGCATAAAATGTGGCATGCCAGGAACTTGTATTTTGATCTAACGATCATATGATTACAAATAACTTTGAGGTATTGATTCAAACTCTAGTACAAAGACTAGGAATCAGTGTTTAGATGTACAAATAAGCTAATAATTCCAAAAGAAAAACATAAATAAAAGTGCAAGAAAGGTAAGTAAACTAAATGAGAAGTAATGACTTATTGATTTGGTTAAGGACCTTTACAAATATGTCAGACACAAGGCACTTGTAGTAGCAGTGATTTTCGTTACATTTAATTGAATTTAAAAGCATAAATGCTTCTAAATAACCGTAACAGTCAGTTTCTAATAAATAAATGCAATTGATTACCTTAAACCTAAACTACGTGCAATCTCTATGTTAGTATTGGTGTCCAAGGGTCAATCAATCATTGGTTGTATTAATTTTTGTTGTTGTTGTATTTAATGCATGTAATAATATGAATTAGGCATTCTTTAATAATATGTTTAAAGAAGATTTATTATAACCATGTTTAGAGTCCTCAGAATAATAATTGTGTATGCACAATTATGATGTTGATCATAATTGTGAGATATGACATACATATATTATTATTCTAAAAAAGTTCCTACTTCAATGAATCATCAAGAATAGGGATATTGATGGTTTTTTGAGATTATTATATGAATGATGTGCCATTCTCTTTGTAGTGATCTCATAACTATAAGCATGATGATGCTGAGACAAATATATATGTGCTTGTTAATTGAACAAGCACACTAAATTAATCTAACTTGAGAAACTATTTGGAGTCTCTATTAATGTGTCAATTGAAGTTCTTAAAGTGTTAGTGTAAGTGACCCTTTGACTTGAGATCATCTTATTAAATTATATGGAATCTACATGTTTTGATGTCATTCCACTTATCTTGTAACAAGGATGATACGTGGGTGAATGTTGGATATGTAGTAAAACATATGAAGGTAGATGAATGATAGACAACTCCTCAGTAAAGACGAAAAATATCCTATGGTCTTGTGAGACAAGTATGTCTTGTTCTAGAAATCTTTGCAAATTGAAAGAGATTAAGAAAAATATTTTCTTAAATCTCTTTGAGGAATAATACATAAACTTGGTGTCAATTATTAATAGATTTAGACAAAGTTAGGAATAACACTAGAATCCATACCCTATGTCTAACTTGGGATATGTGTGATGAAAGGATTTAGTTACACTGTATCCAAGCACTAAAAAGTTTGATCAATGATCTTCATGTTGCTTGTATGATACATTGTTGATGTCAATTTTGATCTATAAATGTAAGTCAGTTGGTTTGACAAAACCAAAGTTAAATAAAAAAATGTTTTGATTTGACCATACTTATTAGGAAGAATCCAATTACATTTATTGCCAACATACCTAATGGGTTACACACTTTAATTGACTAAGGTTAAAAACCTAAAATGATTAATGGATACTTGGAATTAATAATTAAGTTCCAAGGATATAAGGGTAAAAAGATAATTTGTTACGTATATGTTGCAAGACTTGGTTTCTTGAAAGTTAAGAAAATGGCCTAGTGAGAATCCTAATTGGTTTTGGTCCACTAGGATTCTAAAAGACCTATTACCAATCCTAACATGCTTATGGATTATTAAGGAGTTTTTTTAGGCTTTGGGTTTTGGGATTGAGGCTTAATTGGAATCTAACACATTGGATGAATTAAATCATAGCCCTAGCTGCTCCTATATATGTAAATCTTAGAAGGATTTCATTCGACATTTTAATTCATAAGAGATAAGTGAGAGATTTCGGCCAAATCAAGGATTTGAAAGTAAGAAGGAGTTCTTGTCCAATCCCCTCCATAATTGTCTGCCCTAGCTTGAAGCAAAAGAGTTTTTGCTTCAAGATCAACCCCTCCATTGAAGATTCTACAAAGTGGAAGCTAGCACATATCCTAAGGGTGGAATCGAATCCTTTAACCGTTTTGAAATGATAAATTTTTCTTAAGAATTTTTGAACCGGTCAATTGTGTAAACTATTTCATTAGATGTTGTCTAATTGAATAGCTTACTAATCATTGATCAATTTTGTGTGTTTGGTTGGGAGTATCGCTTTTGCCAATTCATAGAGAAAATCCAAGCATCCCTACTAACAAATCAAACTAGCTACATTGAGAAAGCTTCAAGAGTTTAGTTTTAATATTTAGCTTTCATATCATATAATAATTTGAATAATCTATGTTATCAGTTTATGAATTTTTAAAATATTCTGTTGTGTTTGCATAGGATGCATGATTCTTAATTCCCAACAGTCATCATCTTCTCAAGTTATTGGCCAAATTATCAGTATTCTCAAGTGGAAATAACCTTAATCAACCTATAACACTTCACTGTAGTTGCATTTAATATGACAATTGATATCTCCTTTTCTGGTTGATGTTTCATTACCTTCGTTTGGCCTCACCTCAATTCAACTACTTGAAATGTTACATTCAATCTACACGTTGTTTTACATACATGACAGTTTATTTTAGTGATTAATAAAGTGGTTTGCACACCTGTTGGAAGAGTTCGGTAATAAGAAGTGTGTGACTTTCCGAGTCTTCATTATCCTCACAATGGCAGCATCAACATGCAATGGAACCTAGCATACAATGTAAAACTGTCAAAGATTGTGGACAGCTACCTTTCCGAGTCTTCAAGTAACCTCTTGATTATATTCGACCAAACTCCTATGGAATATCCCAACTCCATTTGCAATTAAGATGTGAATTTATGGTGTACTCTCCATATTGCTTTATGTTGTATAGATTATGATAATAATTTAAAAATTAAATTCACCTTAGAAGAAAAAATTGTCTAAAAAACTCAAAAATTTCAAATAATCTCATGCAGTTTAGCTTATGTAACATATCAAATCATTAGACTATTTCTTGTAAAGCCCATCTGTCGTCTCGTTTTAATAATGCATATGACATCAGTTGTCATGACCTGACATAGGGAGCTATGATTGGCATGTAAGCTAGGGTAGACTAGGGCCCATGATAGCTCTCACGAACCAATAATATGACATTTTTCAATTTGATTATCTCAATTACTCAAAATATCAATAAACTTGTTGTATTTTGAAGAGATTTATTTATGGTAGATATGTTTGTTTAAAGGGCTTATTTATTTCATTTTATTTTTAAAGTTACTCATTACTGGTTTAATCTACTTGCACATTATGTATGATTTCTTACATTCCTAGCATATTTTTTGTTTTAGTCTAACTTGGATTACGTTATGAATGACCTTTACATTTTAGCTAGCCATAACTGAGTTTCTTATTAGACTCATTACACATCTCTTTTCTCAAACAACCAAACTAATATTTACCAACATAAATTTTTACTACTAAGATTCAATCACGTGATGAATTACTAATACAATCTCTCCTTAAAAATTTAGCATAATTGAATTATTACTAGAATCATGCAAACAACCATATTTGTTTTTGATTGTACAAGTTACATTCACACCTTTAGATATGTTGATTACATTTTTATACTTTACTAATGAAAATATAACCTATGAACTAACTATATAGATATTACAAATTCATTTGCATAGCTAACCTTTGCATAGCCAAACATTATTCTTAGCTGCCTCTGAGTCTTATTACCACCTGTCACACACACACACACACATATATATATATATATATGTTCTTTTAACAAAGAATAAGATATAATGATCTCAATAGGTAGGGGTGCAATGAACCTTACTATCTGTGAATGCATGAAACAACCCTAATATAGGCATAGTATTAAGTTGACACTATATAAAATGATGCATAATTTAACACTTAGATTTTCTCATAATGTACCAAGTATTATAGAACACATATATCAACAAGCATATAGCAAGTTACAAACTAATCTCATGCATATCCAGTTAGCCATATAGTCAAAAGCATCATTATATAGATTAACATACATAACTATCTACAAAGCAAGTGATAAGCAAGTCATACCTAACTTGATTTTGAGATACAGCCTCTATGTACATTCAAATTGACCACGAAAAGAATCAAAATATTTATTAGGATGTATGCTACAACTTTGATATATAATAGTTTTTCTAATTCTCAACCAGTCTTTTGGAAATCACAATATACCAACCAAAGTACAAAACAGAGAAAACAGAGTGTCCCCTTCTGTCCGCTACCAAAATTGGAGCTTCAGACCTTAAATTAATAAAATAAAAGCATAAACTACTTTTTCTAAGCTTCCTCTACACTTTATCTTAAGACCTCAATATTTAGTTTGACCTCTAAGACTCCCAAAACTAAGTTGTACCAAACTAGGTACACATGCAAACTCTAGTTCCTAAAAGCAGATTTCAGTAGTTTTAGAGTACACATCATTTAGAGCCATCTCATAAAACTTTACAAAATAGTTTCTCAAGATGTTAGAACAATTTCTCTTTAACAACCCACTCCTAAATCATCCCTTAAGACCTTTCTAAACCTAGTTACACTAAATCAGGCACATGTAGAACCCAAAAACTCCAACAGTGACTTCCAATACCTCAAGAATGCACATATCATGAAATTAAAATTGGTAAAGCTCCATAATGGCTTCTTAATATATTAGAAAAAAATTATATTTTAGAACCCCTAAGCTAATTCAACTCATAATTCCTCCAATCAAAGCTTACCTTAAACTAAGTAGCATAAATTGAGTTAAACTTTCAACAATAGCTCCTCTAGATGTTGTATGAATGCATATTTACATGTCTTTGTACTTGTTGATACGCTTTAATAGCCTAAATTTTATAAAGCTATGATTCAATTGTGAGTAAATTTAGAGTTATACTAATAAATTATGTGGTTAAGTGGATGAAAATAACTTTAGTAATATTGCTGTACTGTTTGTTTGTAAGAATTGTAGCTTATTGCATTAATTGCAAGCATGACATGAAAATGCATGAAAACTTTGATGCTAGCATAAAACTGTTCAATTAGATATATGACATTTGTTAACTCAGATACTTATATCTTTTCATATAAATATTTAAATGTAAATTTGATTGATATGTTAGAAAATAGACTTGTATAGCTTTAAAATGACATATGATTTGTAATATTTGGACTATTATATTAGTCCAGGTAATTCATCAAAATTTGGTTAAAATCCTTGAAATGTTGGATTCTAAAGATTGACATTTCAATAACCCAACTAGCATAAATTGAGTTAAACAAATGTAAATAACAATCCGTTTAAGAGATAAATTAGTAAACATATGTAGATTTCTATAAATGTGTTATACACTGCTAATTTAATGTGTATATTAATACAATTCTTTTAAGTTAAGCCAAATTTTGTAAAACGTAGAATTTTAACAGTTTTGACATTGGTAAATTGGCCATAACTTCGTCTAGGAGAATCAAAATCCAATTCCGTTGCATGAATAAATTAATAGAAATATATAGATTTCCAAAAAAGTATCACATGTATTATTTGGTTTTGTACATATAGCTAATTGTTTAAAGTTGGCTACAATGTATGTGTGTCTTATGTGATGAGTATGGAGTTTATGAATTGATTTAAATTATTTCGTTAGATATCTTTGTTGGAAATATATTCATAGTTACTTAAGACACTAGTTAAATATGTGAGAAATATTATTAGGATAAAATTAAGGTTAAAAACCTAAGGTAAATTACAACTAAATCCCCAACATTAGTGGAGTAATGACTAGAAATTCCACTGTGTTCTCTTAGTGGAGTTTTATATAGAAAACTTAATATGTAAACTATATTTTCCAAGTGGGGCTGGTATCCAAGGTAGCTGAAATTAGGATATATTAATATAAGAAAAGTTGTTGACCAAGTGAGGTCATATTTTTTCCTTCACCTTAATTCCACTCATTGCCCGTGAGAGAAAGAGAGAGAGAGAGCTAGGAGTTAAAAGAAATACTTGAGGTTTGAGACTACTTTCTGATTTGAGTCTAAGGGTTAGAGTGGGGGGTTTACATATCCAAAACCATCGAGGAGTGCCTTGAGGTCTGAACTTCAAGGTTAAAGCGAGTTGGACCCATTTTGCGACCTTTTTATACTGGTGTAGAGTTTGAAAATGAAGGTGTTCTAGACCAAATCAACTTATAAATGCAGGAGAGAAGTTGTAAATCAGACCCTCTAGAGTAGATCTAGAGTTTTTCTTAGTTTGGTTTGTAGTAAATGAGTTGAAGACCTGGAAAGCTGCTATCGTTTTATTAAATTGCAGAGAACCTATTTGAGATTAAACTTTGATTGGATGAATAGTTCCTAATATATTAAGGAACACTTCTAGAACTTTGCAAGTTTTAATTTTGTGATATGTGTATTATGGAGGTGTTGGAAGTCACTATTGGGGTTTTTGGGTTCTGCATGTGCCTAATTTGGTGTAACTAGTTTTAGATGGCCTTAAGAGATGATTTAGGAGTGGGTTTCTTAAAAGGAATTGTTCCTAACTTCTTAGGGAATTGTTTTGGAAAATTTCATGAGGTGGCTCCAAGTGATGTGTACTTTGGAAGTATTGAAATATGCTGTTAAGAACTAGAGATTGCATGTGTACTTGGTTTGGTACAACTTAGTTTTAGAAGTCTTAGAGGCCAGCTTGAAGATAAAGTGTAGATGAGCTTAGAAAAAGTAGTTTACTCTTTTTTTTGTTAACCTATTTGGAGCTTTATGTCTAGCAACAGACAGAGAGGACACTCTGTTTCCCATGTTTCATACCTTTGTTGGTATATTGTGATTTCCAAAGGATTGGTTGAGAATTAGGAAAACTATTACAAAAAAGTTGTAGCAAACATCCTAATGAAGATTTTGGCACCTTCCTTGATCAATTATGTGTAGTGTATATTAGAATTATGGTTGGTAGGACTTACATGTTACTTGCATTGTGGATAGTTATGTATATTAATCTATATAATAATGATTTTGAATATATGACTGACTAAATATGCATGAGATTATTTTCTACCATGCTATATGCTTGTTAATATAGGTGCTCTATGATACTTATTGTGTTATAAGAAAGTATAAGTCCTAAATTATGCACCAATATAGGTTCTACATAACACTATGCTTATGTTAAGGCTGTTTCATGTGTTCACAGATAGTATGTTAGCATCGCACCCTAACAGGTAGTAATAAGACTCTGAGGCAGCTAGGGATGATGTTTGGCTATGTAATGCTTAGAATAGTGTAATTTACATTCATTTGAAGATTACAAGCTAACTATGAAATAGTTAATTAAGTTCTTTTAAACTTTGTAAATGAATCTATAATATCTATATAGTTGGTTCATGGGTTCATGGGTTTAAACTTTTAAACCTCCTTCACCTTAATTTATAGACCTTTTGATCCTAGTTTAATTAAACTAGGATTCTTTTAAAGCATGTAACGGCACTGTAGAGTGATACTCCACATCGTTGCATTGTTGAAGGTTCTGCATAATCCTACTCGGATTACACCTCCTCACGCCTTGGCTTTATGTTTATGGGCACTGTGGCACCATTCCCTCAGTTTTTTAATGAAATTTTCCTTCTCATTTTGCACCACGGCTTTATTTCATTGGTACTGCAGTGCATTTGTCTCTGTCTAAGTTTTGGTCAAGGTCAATTGGGGATGCCACGGTGTGTAGTCAGTGGTATTGTGGTACATAGCTTTCTGGCTTATTTATGCAATTCTTGAATTTACTGGTGCCGCGGCTCAAACTTTGTTATGCCTCGATGCAATTCTCTCACCCTGATCCATCAGTTCTCCCTTCTCGCACCATGGCGCTATCTTCCTTGGCATTGCGGCTCTCAGAACTGCCTTCAATTTCTCTCATTCTTTATACAAAACTAGGACACTGCAAAGACACCTAAAACAAATTAAATAACAAGAACATAAAACTATTCCTAGGATTTAGCATAAATTAGGAATTAAAAGTGTGGTGAAATAACTCTATTTTACAGAGTTATCAGCAGAGGAGAGGAGGCATCCTGATTGATCTTGATTTCAGAAGCTTATATCGGGATGTGATACAATTTGTAGCTCTCATGTGCTAGCTTATGAGTTCAAAATTGCAGAAACACTATTTATAGATTTCACCTATGTGAGTATTGGAGTGGGACCACTGCTATGAAAACTAAGCTAAATTTTCTATAACACTCAAAAAGCTGGGAGAAACACAAAGTGAATGTGCTAGCTTATGATTTCAAAATTTTCACTTGGACTATTATGAGCAATATAAATTTTTTAAATCCTTTAAACAGTCATAGTTCAAGATCATATTACACTATTCACTCTAGACCAAGATTTGTAAAAATGCTAAGTGTAAATTCAAATCAATGCTACTTTATTAAGCACGGTAGTCTATCTTTGCCTAATATTATGTAGAATGTTTTTTCATTATTTTATTGAAATAAGTGAGGGATTGTTGTTCAATTTTAATGAAAATAATATAATTGGAATTGATTAGGTAGTTTATTGAAATCATAAATTTGTAGGAGTTTCAAATTTTATCAGTTTTTATGGATATTGGATTGCTATAATTTTAATATTTAATTTTGTAACTTAATCTCTTAATTCTCTATCCATTTCAATTTTGAAATTGAATTTATCTCAATTATTATTTTCATGTAAGAGTTATAAAACTTTACTATTGTATAAACCATTCACTTCCACACTTTCTATACAACTTTTCTATATAACTGGATATTAACAATTTCCACACAATTCCATCTTTCATATTCTACTAATATTTGGGCAATGAAAGGTGTGACTAGAAAGAACTCCTCTCCTTTCATATACATGGTATTGAGAGATATGGGCTCGTTTGGCATATCGTATAATGATAACATGATAGTATAAAACTATCCAGTTGTCTTGTATAGAATGTTTGGCCACAAAATGAATAGTATAGACTTATACAGTCAAGCAACTCTTATACTATGTCTTACAATATAAAATAGAGATAGTAGGATAAGACAATAGTATAACAAAAAAATAATTATGCAGCCTAATACATTATATAATCCTATATTATACAATCCTAAATGATACCCCAAATTAGCAAAATAATGTAGTAGCCAGGCTGTTGTATCATGGGGGCAATATGTCGATGCACTGGTTGAGCAACTTCCATAGTGACACGATTAGCCTTAAAGATAACAAGATGCTCGTGCCTCATCTCAACCTATTACCTAATTTTTGACTCAATCTCATTTCAATTTAATTAATTTATCTACAGTAGTTCATTTACTTTAACGTGGAATTATATTATTTACATTGTAATTTTGACATATTCCCCAACAATTTTAAGACAAATTACCACAAGATGTAAAACTTGTGTTAGATTCAAGAATGATTGATGATGGAAGTTGATACTTGAACAAATTATTTTATTTCAAGATATGGAAAGCACTAAAAAAACTGTAATACTGCAAACATAAAAAATGAATAGTTTACTATTGGCCTTGCTCACTATCGACAGAACCTAGTCGGCAAAAGGCTATCGAAGATGTTGTTATCGCTTGAGCAACGCAATTTCTACCAGTTGTCGGCAATATTTACTATCGATAGGAACTACAGACAACACGATGTTATTACAATTTGTCTCATTTAAGAAAGTTTTATAATTATTGACAATATGTTGTCGGCATTACATTGTCGGTATTAAGTTCTATTGACAACATACCTATCGACAATACATTATTGGCATTATTTAGTGCTACTGACAAATGTGTAGTTAGTAGTAAATTTCAATAATTTATGCACATATTTACCTCTATTTTTTTATTTTTTGGTTGGGTTTTTCCTATTTTTATACAATAAATTTGTTGAAGAAATATTATAAATAAACTTTTGGGTTTTATATTCTAAAATTCACTATAATTATTATTCAAAAATTTGAAATATAGTCAAAATATATCAAATCCCTAATTAATCCACTGACTGGACATCTGTAGCATGATCATCATCCATAACATCATCAGCCTTCGGCACTACGTTAGCATTAGCATTCGAAGCAGGGGAGGAATGCAATGCTAGTTATCATTAGCGAAGAAATAGCTTTAATAACATAATCGATTGAAATTGTAATAAATAATAGATAAATATGTGTAAATATATGTAAATGACTAATTGGTCCCTCATGGTCCGAATATAGCCAACATGTTTTGCATAGTTTTTTCATCGGATGTCCAAATGATGTTCTATTTCTTCTTACAAATCTTAATTGTCACCTACGAATGCTGTAATATGGTAGGCTTATCCTAAAGTTGTTTAAAAGATCATTTTACCACCTATGACCAAAAAAAGACCAAGATTATACTCACAACATGTTAACTTGCATTGTTTTTTCATCATATGTCTAAATGACATTTTGTTTCATGCTGTAGTTTGGTCGACTTATCTTAAAGATCTATTTGGACTATTGATGCTGACTTATATAATCAGTTTGCAGATCAAAATTGATCAGAAGCATTTGCAAATTGTGGATCAGCCTTTATCTATAGAAAGGTAAATGATAGATTAGTACGATTTATAGGACTGGTGTAACAAGCAGATGAAGATGTGAGTGAAATTTGGAAGGTGCAGTGATGGTTACAAGAGGAAAGGGACAGTTTGAAGGTTGTATAGGTTGAAGGAGGTTATTGTTGAAGGTTGCAGGAAATTAGGATTAAGTTAATGGTGATAGAAGGTGGTCTATAGTGGTGTAATTAAGTGAATTCTAGAAAGAAAGATAAGCTTCTCTCTCTATGATTTTTCAATATAACTATCTTTTTAATTGTGGTCCTATTAAGATACGGTCATTTTAGACACCAGATGCGACCATTTATCTAAGTAAAACAATTACCTTCAAATTTAGCCTCTATGAGTGAGTTAGAATCAATAAAGTTCATAAAGTCCTGGACAGTATTAATGTGAGAAGGATGTAAACCAAATTTTCTGAAGTGAAAGCCACCACTATTAAAATCCTTTGCCATTAACCAAGGATCCGTACTAGAACCAATTCAAGATAGAGATTACCATAGACCATGACAAAGTAAGGCATTATATCTTATGTAAGTAAAAGAACATTGCATAGTTGAATTACTATCCTTGTCCAAAATCTAACTATAATATGTTGGTTAGAACAACCGATCGTAAAGACAAATATGAGCTGTTTCCAGAGAATCCATATATGAGAATTTTAGGGGTTCCCATGTAAGTAATTTCGAAACTTCCTCTCTAACACCACCAAAAGAGAGAACATGTGTTGTTGTTTCCGAAGTTGTCCGATGTGGGCAACTTTATACCCTTCACTCTCCTTAAGATCCATATGAGGAACTTATTTATCATTACGTCTAGTTTGCTTGGTTATAAGAAGCTTCCCAGTGTCTAAATACTTCTCTAGATCTCCTTAGCCTTTCATTTTATGAAGATTTAATTGTTTCAGAAAGGCCTGTGTGAGTGCAGGTTGTAGATCCCTTATTATTTGAGCGGGGATTGGCTCAGAAATTACCTCATGGTCTCTATATGAATATCATCCTAAGAAAAAGGCAATGAAGTGTAGGATGTGACCTTAGCTAATTCTGTAGAAGAATGTAATAGGTCCTCATTGAATTTAGGAGATAAAACTAAAATAGGTTTCGTGAGATCAGAAATAGTGCACTTCCCTATTAATGCTCCTCCGGTTGCAATATCAATTTTGATCCTTGTTTGATTTACCAAACCATTATAAAAGGTTTGGACTTGCAACCATGTTAGTTATACCATGGTGGGGGCATCTTCTAAGCAACTTCTTAAACCTTTCCCAAGCATCATTTAAAGACTCTGAATCCAATTGCATCAATAAAGTGATATTATTCTACAATTTTGCTATCTTGGCCAGTGGAAAAAACTTGGTTAAGAATTTTTGGGCCTTCCCTTGTAATGGAGTTACGAGGGAATGGTAGCTAGTAGCTCTTTACCTTATCTTAGAGTGAGAAAGGAAAAAGGTGCAACCTTTAGTGCATCATATGGAACTCCATTGAGCATGAAAGTGTCACAAAACTCTAGAAAGCTTAATATTTGGGAGTTTGGATCATCATTCAGGAATCCAAAAAATTGATTCATTTGTTGAAACATTTCGATTTTGCTAGGCTTGATATTTAAATTATTGGCTTGAATTGCTGGCCTTTAAATGCTCAAATGGAGGTCTTGCATAAGAGGGGCTACATAGTCCCACAAGGGCTTAGGTTCTTGATTTTCTGCCATTGCTAGCCCTTGATTTGAAGCTTGTAACTTTTCCTTTCCAGGTCTTTGATCTTATCAATCTCGAGATCAAACGGAAGAAGCCCCAAGCTTCAGGTTCACCTCATTGTAAGAGCACGTATTGTGAACAAGTAATAAATTGTAAGTAGAGATCGTTCCAATGAAAAATTATGTCTAACAATTATAAATACTAACATTAACTAATCTTAATTTTATCCAAATGAATAAACTTTGAGATTTATAATTTAAACTAAACAAAATCAAAGCAAGCAAAAGTAGGAATATAATGGATAGAACCTAAGATTACAACTTCCCTCAACACTCACTTGGATTATTATTATCTTCTCATCGTTAGTTCTGATACTGAATTATTAACTCAGGGTTCTTATTTAATTATCAGTATCTTTCGAATCGCTTATAATAATATCTAACGTAACCAATTCACTAAATTTCTATGAGAATTAAGTTAATCTAAACTCATTAGGAATAGAACTAACTATGGCTATACAAGATATAGAGGTATATTTCTATCCTACATACAACTCAAATTCAAACAAGTGATATCTTATTCAAGGCTAATCCTAGATTTCCTTCGTCGAGGTTCCTTTAAGTTACCACATCATTCTAAGTGGTGATTAAGTAATTAGAAGCATTAAGCATAGAATGAAATAAATAACTCATATATCAAACCTCAAGCAATCAAATTATAATATAAAACTAAGCTACATGTTGAGTTACATTGCAATCCTAGAAATAAAACTACTCCATGCTACTTAATGTAAACATGGATTTAAATAAAGAAAACATCAAAGAAATACAAGGAATGTAAATAGTAGATGATAGAAAAACGATGGTTGTTAGCCTTCAATCTTCAATCATCCAAGCTCCTCTTGCTCTTTACATTCTTGATCCTTCTTTAAACTCTAGACTTTTTTAGATAGACTTGTGTGTCTTCAATCCCTCTTATATCCCTCTTTAAATAGGCTTTAAAACCATAAAAAAAAGTTCAATTTGGATTAAGAATTAGGTCGGCACAACAATAGTAGATTTTTAGAGGAAGGCATCACACTAGCACCATGGTGCCAGCTCTTTGGTGCCTAGGTGTTAGGGGTTGTAGTCCTTGGAGGCTTGGCACCAACTTTGGCACCAAACCTTTTTACTTGGTGCAATTTTGCACAATTTTGGTGCTAAGGTGCCCTTTTTTTGTGGCTATGGTGTCGACGTATAAGAAATTCTTGTTTAACTCCAATTTAACTTTAAAGGTGTCACTTTCAAGCATTAAACCTTCAAAACACACAAACTAAGTTAAGAATGAATGAAACTCATAATTAAAGGCTAAATCCTAAGCATACTCAATTAGGATTCAACACCTTAATACAAATGACTCAACTAAGCAATAATCAAACTAAAACTTAAGAACATAGCTAATAATATGACTAAAAAGGACAAGTAAATAAGGCTATTTCTTATCACACCCGCAAACTTAAGGCTTTGTAAGTACTTGACAAAAGAAAAACTAAAACACAAATGAAAACAAATAATAGCCCATGGATGTACCACACTAAAACAATGATATCTTTAACATGCTCTCTAAAGCTTCACATGACCTTTAACTAAATGTTAATTATAAGTATCACTCAAATTCATGCTTCAATTCTAGAGTAAGCAACAAATTCAAATAGATTTCCAATGTGTATGGGAATGATCTTTTAATAAGGAATGCATGCAATCCATATAAGTTTATATCTAAGTAAATCTAACTTAGCACTTAAAAACAATTAGTTTGCTTTTCAACGGTCTCTCCACTAATGTAGACTCCACTAAGGCAAGAATTACTAGGTCTTTATTAAGCTTGTAACAGTAGGCTAGGGTAATTGTATGATAAAGGAAATTTAAGGCTTAAATTACCCTAAGCACATAGATCACTCTAGATCCTTAAGGAGCTCTTTTCATAACCCAAGTATTACCCACTTGACATACTATTTTCTTTTCACCACTTCATGTAAATTTTTTTTATTTTGCTTGGCTTTTTCTTTTGCCTTTTTTTGCAACTCTTGTCACAATACCAAATTATTTCTTTTTATTATGAATATAAGGGTGATCAACAGACACAAATTTATAATCCTTTTTTTTTTTTTCTTTCAATAACTCCAATGGAGGTTTTACACAAGTGTGAGGGTTCAAAACTTGAATTTTAAAAATGGTTAGGCAAAAATTTTGTAGGTGTCAACGCAAAATGCAATATGATACTAAAAGGGGTAACTAAGGATATAATATATTACATAGTAAGCTTGAAAAGGCTCAAACAGTCCAAAGATAGCCTAAAACATGTCCTTAACTTAGTCTCGTCTAGGATTTCACCTTAAGAGAGAGTCATTCAACTTCAAAGGTTCTTGACTAAGTAAAAACTTCATAAACATAAAAGGTCACTAAATAAGCAATACAATCCTAAGAAAAAAAATCAAGTGCATAATATGTGTTGGAAATCACATCTTACAATGTTTCTAATTCAAGAGTTTAACATGAATGTCAAAGATCATATAAAAACTATAATATGTGTTGGAAATCACATCTTAAAATGCTTTTAGGATGAAGGGATTTCATCATAAAAGCAAAATACATCTTTGCTAACTAATAACCTAAAAACACAAATACACTAAAACCCTCCCCTAAACTTAAAAAAAACATTTTTCTTAAAGTTAAAATAATAAAAAGGAATAATGATAGAAAGACTCCCAAGCATTGAAGCATGATGGAAAGCTCACTAATCATTGGCCTTGTTAATAGTGCCTAAGTTCGAACGAAGTAAAAAATGATGCGCCTACAAAAATATATAACACTTAATGAGAAAAATCCTAATAAAAACTAAAACATAAAGAAAAAGAGAAAAAGAAAAAAAAAATAGAATTTAGGTTACCTCCTAAGAAGCACTTGATTTATAGTCGTCGTCTTGTCTTTGGCATGCTTAACCCTTGTCCTCCAAAGCAATGAAAGCCTTATCTTTCAAAGAGGGTTTGAACCATTTTCTATTCCTCTTGTAATTACATTTAAATCTTACTTTGACCAACTCATTCATGCCATAAGGATTGTCCTTCAATAGCTTTGGCTTCCTCTTTAATTTTTCCTACCACTTAATGACTTCCTTTTTTATTGAGCTTTTGGTTTTCAATAGTGGTTTCTTAGTAATTGAAGGGTGCTTTAGTATCAAGATTTATCAAGAGGAATACTTAACTCTTGATTTCCTTCTTTGGTGGGTCTATACACTATATCAATTGAATAGCACTCCTCAATTCGGAAGGAAGCTTCATAGCCTTAAAGACATGGAACTTTACTTCTTGGTCTTGAACTCTCATAATAATTCTCCTTTTTGCACATCTATGAGAGTTCTACTGGTTGCTAGGAATGGTCTCTCCAATATTATGGGAATTTCCTTGTCTTCCTTCATGTCAAGGATAAGGAAGTCAACTGGAAACATAAGCTTATCCACCTCACCTATAACATCTTCAATTATGCTCCTTAGATAAGTTTGAGACCATTCTGCAAGTTGCAAGGTCACCTTGGTGGGCTTGATTTTTCCCTTTTTAAGACTAAGTTTTTGAAATATGGAAAAGGGCATCAAGTTGATACTTGCTCTCAAGTCACATAAAGCTTTCCCACAAAATGTAGTGCCAATAGAAATTGGGATGTTGAAACTACCAAGACCTTTAATCTTTGATAGTAGTTTCTTTTGGAGGATTGTACTACATTCTTAGGTCAAGGCAGCCATTTCATTATGCTCCTCTTCTTGGACAAGATGTCCAACATAAATATGACATACATCAGCATTTGTTTAAGAGCTTTAGTAAATGATGTGTTGGTGTGAAGCTTCTTGAATACCTCTAGAAATTTCTTGAACTGTATGTCAAGTTTTGGCTTTCGGAAGCATTAAGGAAAAGGTAAAGGTGGATATGAATGAGTCCTTTCTTTTTGAGCTTGTAGCCCTTTCTTTTCATTCACAATTCCTTCGTCAACTTGCTTGCTAGGATTTTCAGCTTGCTTGGGAGGTACTTTTACCTCTTTACCATTCCTTAAAGTGACAGCCTTGCAATGCTCCATGCTTGGATCCCCCCATCTCAGATTTTGCATAATATCGCTAGTTAAAGTACCTTGAGGACAACTGGCCTATTTGAGTATTAAGGGTTCTTAGTGATGCCGTTAGGATTTGAATTATAGAGTTCGTTTTAGGCATGTATTGCATGAACATGTCTTCAATGGTTGGCTTCCTTTTGGGTGCAACCACTCTTTGTTGTGCTTGAAAACCTAGTGTACAAGTGGCTTTTCCTTCATGAGATTGCCCTTAATTGCTCTAAGAAATATTTGGGTAGTTTCACCATCCCGGATTGTAATTATTGGAATAAGTGTTGTTGTTTGGTTGCCTATTATAATTGCCTACAAAATTTGCTGCTTCAACAATATTTGGACACATATTCTTAGCATGTCCATCCCTACATATCTCACAAGCCATGACTTCGCTTTTGATTGGTTGAACTCCAAGAGTGTCAATCTTATTTGATACGATAGCCACTTTGTATAATTAATACACTAATGGCATCCATCTCATAAACTCCAGCTACTTTTCAAGTTCAAAACCTTTTAGAAGGCCATTAATAATTGTTAGAGGTCATCTCCTCTAATAATTTGAATGCTTCATCAAGGTCTTCTCCATTAATGCTCCTCTAGCTGCCGCATCAATTATGGTCCTTGTTTGGTTCACCAAACCATTATAAAAGGTTTGGACTTGAAACCATGTCGGTATATCACGATGGGGACATCTTTTAAGTAACTCGTTGAATCTTTCCCAAGCATCATATCATAGTAAAAATATATTTAATTTAGTCAAATAATAAAAATATCCTTCATATCATGTTAAATAATATAAAATCATATAAAATATAAAGATAAAAAAATTTTATATAAAAATTATAAAAAATCAATTCATTTTAGTCAAATGATAAAAATACCCTTCATATCATAGTAAATAATATAATGTTAAACAAATAAATTAGTTAAGTAATTTTAAACTAAAATATTAATATTAATAAATAAAAAATAATAAATAATAAAATAAATATAAGTAATAATAATCAATAATTTTAATTTAAAAAAAATTAATTAAAAATTAAGAAATATTTATTTAATAAATTATGTTCCGCTTTTATTACTTTAACTACCGAGGGATATTTTTTCCATTTTGGCATAATTTTTATATTATTTTATGTCTAAAAACTACATAGAAAAAAATAAATAAATGAAATTGAGTAATTATTCCTTACTGACACTAACAAACAATAGAATAAAATGATTATTCCATTCCACTTGCATTCCATTCCTATTCCCTTTCCCATTCCAATTTTGCAAAAATCATTCCAGCATACCAAACTAGCCCTTAGTGCATCATCCAAAACTATGTTGAGCTTGAAAGTGTCACAATGCTCTAGAAAGCTTCACATTTGGCAGTTTGGATTGTCATTTGAGAATCTAAAAAATTTATTCATTTGGATTTGGCTAAGCTTGATTTTGAAATTATTGGCTAGAATTGGCAGCCTTTGAATGCTTGAATGGAGGTCTTGCATAGTCTCGCAAGAGCTTAAGTTCTTGATTTTCAGCCATTGTTAGCCGTTGATTCGAAGCTTGTGAACTTTCCTTCCTAAGTCTTCGAGATCGATAGTAAGAAGCTCTATGCTTAGGGTTAGCCGTATTGTTGGCACATGTATCGTGAACAAGTAATAAAGTGTAAGTAGAGATTGTTCTCACGAGAAATTATGTCTAACAATTATTAAGTACTAACATTAACCAATCTTAATTTTATCCAAATGACTGAACTTTGAGATTGATATTTTAAACTAAACAAAATTAAAGCAAGCAAATGTTGGAATATAATGGAGAAAACCTAGGATTACAACTTCCCTCAACACTCACTTGGATTATTATTATCTTATCATGCTTAGTTGTGATAAAGAATTATTAACCTAGGGTTCTTATTTAATTCTAAGTACCTTTCGATTGCTTATAATAATATCTAACTATTATAACCTGATATTTTTTTATATGCTTTAGAATGGTTGTATGTAAATTATTGTGATTAGATAAACAAAGTTCTACTTAAAGTAAATGAACAATTTTTATATATAAGTATATATGCCTGCAATATAAGAATTAATTTTCATAACCTTATTGGTTGATATGAAACCTAAAATCTAATTGTGTAAATTTTATTAGTAAGTGTGTGATTAAAAGAATAGGATTGGAATAATGGTGATATATATATATATGTAACACTACAAATACCTTAGATTAAATTACAACCACTCATTAGAATTTTCACTTTAACTATTTAACTTTTGTTTTCCTTCATGTATTTCATTTTCTTTCCTTTTATTTATCATTGCACCACCTAATCCCATCCCTACTTGACTGAGCCACCCCTGTTCTACCATTTTAGTGCCATTGTTGATCTTAATCCATTAGCTTTAGGAAATTTGTGAAGAATTTTCTTGTTTTAGTCAAGTTGAAGGTATGAGTTCTTGCATTTCTCTTCTCTTTACTCTGCTTATTTTTTTTTTTCATGTTGCCATGTGTGTTATCCTTTTAGTGTATGTGTATGTATTCTATTTTTAGTCTAAGTAAATTTCCAGCCAAGGGTACCCGTGAATCTATGTTTCATGCAGGTGTGTGAGGTGGTGTGTAGGATGTGTAAGTCAGCCAAAGTAAGGGAAGTAGGCAGCTATAACAAGGCTGTTACAAGCCCTGCTTTCAGCTAAACTTGTAGCCGTGAAGCAGGGGGCAATCAGTAGCATTGGTGGGCAAGTTTTCTTCGCTAAAATTTCTTATATATTCTCACGGATTGCATGAATTAGGGCAACTAGTAGCTACCAAGCTTGCTGTGAGGCTTAGGATAACTTGGACTAATCTCAAGCTCAAGTATTAAAATGATTTTTAAGAGCTAATCTTAATTTTAAGGTGTTTCGGAAAGAATCTCATTTTTTGGTAGTACGTAGGGGGAATTGGCCCAAAAATGGGATAGGGGTCAAGATGCAGTCGGGCTGACTCAAGTGTTCCCTGAACCGTGCGAAATGGTCGCCTATTACACGGCTCACTAACTCTGCCTGGGGTGTGGGGGTACCTATTATTCGTCGGTGGTTCGGCACACCCCTACTCACTTAAAGGATGCTGCTTAATTATGAAGGAAATTCTTTTTTAATTTAGAGAGTTCCCTTTCGTTAAGAGCATCTAGCCTAGAGTGGACATCATCATCATCTGCAGACAAATCTAGATCCTCTTTCATCATTAGCTTAGCTAAAGTGGAATAGTATAACTGGCTTTCCTGAAAAATGAGACGAAACCCTGCTTCATCGATATGATAAAGATGCGCTCAAAAAGACCTCCTACCCCCCTAGTGATCGACTTTAGTATGAATTTGCTGTAAAAGTTGCCCCCGCTCTGGACTTACTTCAAAAAATAAGGGGTTAGGTGCAAAAATTTTATTGCCTTAGAATCTTAAATTAGTCAAGTTATGCATGTTAGTTTAGAAGTTGTAAGTTCTTAATTTAGATAAATTATTGAGAATTCCTTTTAGTTGAGTTAAGCAAGCGAAACCTGTAGTTAGAATGATGTTATGTGTGGCTTGAGAGAGTTGAAAATGATATGAATGAGAAAGGAGATTTGAAAGTTGAAATATACATATTAATGTTAGTATGGTATATGTATGTTTTAATGAAAGTTAAATAATTGACTAAAATCAAATTCAATAATTGAAACATGAGTAAAGGTTAATTAAAGTGTATTGATGATATCGAAAGTTATATATATATATATATGTAAAAATTAGAATAAAATATACTTACTAGGTATTTGATAAATGTTTAAGAAAATTTAAATGTTAAAGTATGCCTAGAAATTGATTTACATAAGTTTTATTAATTAAATAGTTAATTAAAAGATATGAGAATTGATTATGTTAATGTTAAATGTAAGGATTAGAATATAAGTAAAGTTGAATTAAGGAAATTAAAGATACCTTTGAGATATTCGATAAAATGTTTGAAGGAAAGTAATTTTTAAGTAGTATGTTAAATATATGTATAGTATTGAGAAATCATGGAATTAACTATGGAATGATTATTTTAAACGATATTTTAATTTATGATTTTTCAGCTCCGGATCATGTCGAGGATATTCTGACACCCTTGCATACTAGACGGAATGACGAGCCACATCCTTGAGCTTTGTGAGTGGATTACATGCTTTTTGGTTGCTAGATTGATATGTGTAATTGAGTAGCGTTGTTTATATTTAACAATATATTGGAATATGCAGTGCTTAATTTGAATTATTTGAATTATGTTTGATGTGTGAAATTGTTTGTGGTTGATAAAAGCCAATAAAGTGAATTTTTATCTAAAAATGGTTTTTACTTCAGAAATAGAATCCGGGTGCACTAGGATACTCTGAGATATTATGATTTTGATAAGTGTTTTGAAATGATCAAGTACTCAACCCTGGTGGGATAGATGTGAACGAAGGATATATTTGTTATGTAGGCACAAAACTGCCTGGTGGAAGGATATTTGTTATGCAAGGCTGAGTTACTTTAGTTGGTCTTTTGTGTGCTTGGAATAATCTGAATGTTTTAATTGCTTTGGTTGAATTGTGAGTTCTAAATATGTCGGTTGATTCATTTATTTTGTGTATTACATAAATTATGAGTAATTGATTTTATGATATTTATATATACGTATGTGTATCGTTGAATTAAGATATGAGACATGGTTACATGAAATTAATTAATTTATGTGTCTTTTATGCCTTGATTGATGCTGGTACCCTCAGAGTATGTTTTTTGCTCACTAAGTCTTTGTGACTCACTCTTCTTCCTTTGTTGTTTTTTTAGTATCAGGAGATCAGAGATCATCGCTTAAGGATTCATGATTTGCTGACAATTTTGTGGCAAGGTATACTCCAGAATCACACACTTGAAGCCAAAGGAGAAGTTGCAATCATAATAGGCTTTAAGTTTCTTGTGTTTTATTGTGTATAGAAGTTTAATTGTAGTTATTAATGTGAAGTTGGGAGTTGAGCTCCTTTGCATATATTGGTATTGTTGATCATTGCTTGCTTATAACTAGATTATATATGTATGTACTATTGGGCATGTTTCACTTTACAGGGAACCTCTGCAAAAAAATTTAATCTAAAATGTCATATGATTGTCATACAGTTTTATATCTTTAATCTAATGCATCAAAGCTTTTGTTTTAACCATAATTCTTCAAGAATCATTTGTGTTTAGTGGATGTGAAGTCAGGGTTGTGAGGGTTTGGTTATCCATGCCTCCTGCCAGTCATGCCTTCGTATGATGATGTAACACTAACTTAACCAATTCACTATATTTATATGAGAATTGAGTTAAGACAAACTCATTAACAATAAACCTAACTATAGTTACACAAGTGTCACACCTTCAATTGAAGGCATGACTGACCGGAGGATCCATCGTTACCCTGACTCATACCATTATACACATATATGACCATTACTATCTATAACTAAGAAGAGCAAGTTATAATAAGATTACTTAGGAACATGCCAAATTTATGAAGCAAATGATATTTTATTGAAAATTTCGGCAGAGGTTCCACGTAAAGTGAAACATGTCTTAAGATAGACATATATATATAAGCTGGTTATAGGCAACTAGTCATGTACAATAAAAATAAACACATAGAAGCTCAACTTCAAATATTTCATAACCCATCAAAGTCAAACTAATGTACAAAACAAAAACACAATGAATCAAAGCCTAAATGATGACTGCAGCCTCGTCTCATGGCTTCAAGAGTGTTACTTCAAACATATAACTCGCCACAGAGAAATCAGCAAGTCAAGCGTCTCTAGGCTGTGAGTACTAATGTCCTGATACTAAAAAAAATAACAAATAAATAAGGGTAAGTTGCAAAGACCCAATGAGTGAAAAATATACCCTTCAGGTACTAGCATCAATCAAAAAGGAAATTAACACATATCATTTAAATAATCACACGTACGTTATTCTTAAATTCATTATCACACACCTACCTACATGTATATAATTGATATACAATTAAGAACTCATAGTATTCATACAAACATGATATAGCAAATTCAATCAAACAAATCAAACAATAAGAGGCCAACTGGAATAACTCAGCACTTGCACACCAAGTATCCTCCCACAATGCATTTACCCTCCCACACACCAAATAATATCTTCATACGCAATCCATCCCACTAGGACTGAGTTATTCAAGTATTTAGAACCACATATCACATGATCAAATAAACATCCTAGGTGCACCTTGATTATTTTCTTTAAAAAAAATATCGTTTCAAAAAGAAGTGAACTTGATTAGCCCCATCAACTACAATTCAATTTGCATAATAAATAAAGTTCAACAACTCTATTACCATGCTACACATTCCTAAATACAAATGTATCTTTATACACACACGTTCATTTCACATACTAATCTAGCAACAAAGAATGCATAATTCACTCACAAGGTTCAAGATCAGGGTTCGTTGTTCCATTTAACACCTGATGATGTCGGTAGATCTTTGACATAGGAAAAATAGAACATAATAACAGCCCCACTTGTAGCCACTTACAGCCCTCAAAATACTCACCCATATACACCTTTAAAACACTCCCACAAGTCACAATTGCCTCATCCTTGCACTTATGGCTGGGACAAGCTAGTTGCTGCAATAACCCAACCAAATACTCCACTAGCCATAACACTGCACACGCATACCTTATAACAAAGGAGGGAGTCTTAAAAGGCAAAGAAAAGGAAAAATCAAAGATAAAAGGGCAAAGGAGGAGTAACAAAATAGCAGTGGAAAGTTGCCACTGGTCGTTCATCCTTGAAACAAATTTTCCAACTCCTAATACCTACAAGAATAAAGGAGGAAAGAGGAGAAGTTACCAACCTTTATACTTGTCTACTTCCACTTGAAGAACTCAAAAACAAAGAAATTTAGGCAGAACATGACTCAAGGTGGAAAGAAGAAGAAAGAGTTAAGTCGGCTAATCCAAAGAGAAAAGAAAAAGACAAAGTAAATAAAATAATATAAAATTATAGTCTAAATTTTTTGCTCAATTTATGGTAGCAATTGATCCTAATAATATATATGTGTACATACATCTATTATAAAAATTTCTAATGTACTTTCTTTTCTTTTTTACTGTACACCAATAAAATTTACACCCACCAATAATACAATGAAAATTAATTCCTCTCCATGTGTATATATATATAAGTATTTATTCATCTACCAAATCACAACAAGTTACATACGAACAATTTAAAGCACACATTCAATGATTGGGTTATAACAATTTATGAAGGTATATTTCCATCTTACATACAAATCAAATTCAAACAAGTGCTATCTTATTCAAGGCTAAACCTAGATTTCTCTAATTTACCACATCAATCTAATTGGTGATCAAACAATTAGAGGCATTATGTATAGAATAAAATAAATAACTCATGTATCAAACCATAAGCAATCAAATTATAACATAAAACAAAACTATATGTTGAGTTTCATTGCAATCCTAGAAATAAAAACTACTCTATGCTACTTATTGTAACCATGAACTTAAATAAAGAAAACATTAAACAAAACAAGGAAAGTAAAGAGTAGATGATAAAAAAAATGATGGTTGTCATGCTTAAGTCTTTAATCATTCAAACTCTTCTTGCTCCTTGTACTCTTAATCCTCTTTTAAACTCCAGACTTTCTTACCTAGACTTGTATCTCTTCAATCCCCACATAGACCTCTTTAAATAGGATTTAAAACCCTAAAATTGAGTTTAATTAGGACATGGAATAAAGCCAGCACCGCAACAATGATTTTCTAGCACCACAACACTGGATTTCAGTAGGAAGGCATTACCTTGGAGCCAACTTTCTGGCACCTAGGCACTGGGGGCTACTATCCTTGTTGCCATAAAGCTAACTTTCTAGTGGCAGGCCTCTTTGGTTGGTGTAATCTTGCACTAATTTTGGCGTTGTGGCAACCTTTTTCCAATATAGTGGTGCCTAAAGCATAAGAAATCCTTGTTTGACTCCAATTTAACTTCAAAGGGATCTCCTTTAAGTAGTAAACCTCCAAACCATATAAACTAAGTTAAGAATGAATGAAATTCATAGTTAAAGGCTAAATATAGACTAGGATTCAACACCTTAATACAAATGACTCAACTAGGCAACAATCAAACTAAAACTGAAAAACATAGCAAATAATATGACTAAAAAGGACATGTAAATAAGGCTATTTCATAGACTTATCAATAGTTAGTAATAATTTTGCACCAAATACCGCTAATTTATTTGATTATTACAGATAGGCTAATTGTTACTTTCGATAGGAGGAATTTTTTTTTTTCGCTTAATACCTACAATTTCTTTATGTTGTCAAGTGCATATATCATTAACAAGTAATATAGAGTAAAGTAGAATATCAATCTCATGAGAAATTGTAATAATTTTTTAGCTAAGTATTAAAATTAACACAATCATAATTTTATCCAAACAAATGAAATTGAGTTGAAAAACTAACTAACTACAATGACAAATTAAACTTCAGAATTTAATGGATAAAAGACTAGAATTATAATTCCCTCAATATTTCACTTGAATCGTTTCTATTACTTTTTATTTAGTTATGATATCAAGTTGTTAACCTAGGGTTCAACTCAATTATAAAAGCCTAGAATTATCAAGTTGTGTTCAAAGTGAGCTCAAGGCTAATTTTAGGAGAAGTTTCTTAATAAGAAAGATATCTAACTTTATGGATATAATATGTGAACTTGGTTTTGTTGAATTTGGTTAAGTATGTAAGTTAAAATCAAACATATCCCTAAGGTGGTTATGAAAATGTCTAGGAGAGTTAACTTTAAATGTATGCATAAAACTTAGTATCTATAGATTTTCATAATTAAAAAATTATAGCTTATAAAATTGACAAATTAAGTAATACTAGAAAATTTTAATTGCAACTCCGAAACTCATGGTTGAGTTAACGACACACATGAAAGCAAGAGGGAGTGACAAGTAAGATCGGTAAACGGTGAGTGGATTATGTGCTCTTTGGTTGCTAGATTAATATGTGAAATTATTTATGTGCAATTGAGTAACATTGTTTATATTTAATGATATATTGGAATATGTAGTGTTTAATTTCAATTACTTGAATTATGTATGATATATGAAATTGTTTATGTTTAATAAGGGCCAATAAATTGAATTTTTTTTTTCTGAAATGGTTTTTACTTCCGAAATAGAATCAGGGTGCACCTAGGATATAGATTTTCGTAATTGAAAAGTTATAACCTATAAAATTGACAAATTAAGTAATAGTGGGAAAATTTAATTGTAGCTCCAAAACATGTGGTTGAGCCAACTACTCCCATGAACGCAAGAGGGAGTGACAACTAAGATCAGTAAACGGTGAGTGAATTACGTGCTCTTTGATTACTAGATAAATATGTGCTACTATTTATGTGTAATGGAATAACGTTGTTTATATTTAGTGGTATATTTGAATATGTAGTGTGTAATTTAAGTTGCTTGAATTATGTTTGATATGTAAAATTGTTTGTGTTTGATAGAGGCTAATAAAGTGAATTTTTTCTCCGAAATGGTTTTTACTTTTGAAATAGAATCCCGGTGCACCTAGGATATTTTGATTTTATATTTTGATTTAATACGTGATTTAAAATGTTGAGTATTCAGCCCTAGTGGGATTGATATGTACGGAAAATATATTTGGTGTGCAGGCACAAAAACTACTCGGTGGAAGCATATATGTTTTGTGGGGCTGAGTTACTTTATTGGCCATTTGTGTGCTTTAATTTTTTTGATTGATTTAATTCGATTGTATAGTGTATTACTTGAATTGTGCTTGTTTAATTTTATGTTTTCCATATTTGCATACATGTAACACTTAGTTGTTTTGAAATTCATCTTATGTTGATATTAGCTGACTTATATATTATATCCACGTGTTGAGTGATGATTGCACCTAAAACTTGTACCTTTTGGATATGTTTTTTCCACTCAAGTTTGTGGGACTCACCACTATCTTGTTAATGTTGTTTTTTAGTAACAGGATTTTTGGTGAGCATCGATGACCGATATTAGGCTTGTCGAGTAATTGACAGCAGATATATTTGACATCTCTTACTTGAGTCAAAGGATGAAAGTTTTCAGTCACATTAGAGCTTTTATGTCAGATTTTGTATTGTATATTAGTTCAGTTAATTGTTGTTGTTGTGAATAATGGAATGGAGCTCCTTGTGTATATGGTGGTTTTGTAAACTGGTTGAATGTAACCAATAATTATACGTTTGTATTTTGGGCATGTTCTAGTTTATAGGGAATCTTTACCGAATTTTTTTTGTAAGTTATTATACATTTTAATAAATAGACATTTGTAGTTAACTTGTATTTTCTAAAAATTTACTTTCATAATTGGTTTAGTGAAAAATCATACATTTTTCTTTGTCTTGAAATTAGGGTTACGAAGGTTTGGTTACCCATTCATCCAACCAGTCATGCTTCCATGTAGGGTGTGACAGAAAGATCTAAAAAGTTGAGATGATCGCATTTGGAAGCATTTGCCGATAACCAAAGCTTCTTCTCTTCCTTTTGATTATGTCATGACCTTAACGGAATCCAATGCTCTAGTGGAAACATCAATCTAGTTCTATATATTTTTGAATTGCTTATTCCTATATTATAATCAAATATTTTAAATGGGAGAATATGAGTTTTTTGTTAGAGAATGACTTTTGATAATAAAATCATTTTGGTATTAATTTCTTTTGGGACAACTCAAAAATTTGAGATATAAAATTTTTTTTAGGCATCTTTATGATTACCAATGTGTTTGAAAAAGAATGGCATTCTTATTATACTACAAAAAGGTATAATGATGCCTAAAATTCTAATGTATATATATATATATTTTTTTTAGGTAAGAGAAGTTTCTTTTTTGATAATGAAATTTCTCTATCATTGTTGATTTATTGACATTGTGGAATTTTCTATTTACAAATTAGATGAGATTATTTTTCCATTATGTGAATGAATGTGGAATTATTTTTGTGTTGAAATGTATATAGTGGTGTGAAATTGGATTTACACTATATTCAACTTGAATGACCTGAAATAAGGTCAATCACCCGATTTAGTGCATATGTGGAAAAAAATATATATATATAATATTGAGATTAGTATTAGTCATTCATAATACTTTGGCAAAAAATGAGCCAAGACCAAAAAAAAACAAATTGGTAATTTTATTAAGAAAAAAAAAAAAAAAAACACTTGTTTTTATTTTTGTACATATGTGCACTATTGTAGAAAGTGGGTATAATGTAAATATTTTCTAATCTTTTGATATTTAAATCGTGTAGTATTTAAATATCTAGCTAGAGTCAATAGATTGGATGGATACATTGAGGGGCATTGGTCTTAGCCAAAATAATAGAAAACTGCCTAAAATGATACACAACCTAGTGATTAGAGATCCTAAGAGCTAGGGTCAAAGGGAATAATGAATCATACAGTAGTTTGGGGATGTGATTCACAACTAATTATGTAAATGCATATATTTATATATATCTTTTCAAGATCATCCCTATGATTTATGTGCAACTATACTACAATTAAATGTAAGGTAGAATTATTTTAATTCTTAATGAAATCAGTAGCTCTTGTAAGTGGAGTGTCACAAATTGCAGAAACACCTTTGATGGTTTTCACCTATGTGAGTGTTGGAGTGGGGCCGTACCTATGAGAACTAATTCTTTACAACATATGAAACTATAAGCACAAGTTCGTAATATGCAATATACATTTTTTGAATCTTTTAAGCAATCATAGTTTAAGGTTATATTACCACTATTGACTCCAACCAAGATTTGTAGAAATGCTAAGTAAAAGTTGAAGGCAATGGTACTTTTAATAAGCATGGTAGTCTATTTTTGCCTAATATTATGTAGAATGTTCTTTTTACTATTCTATTGAAATAAGAGGGGGATTGTTGTTCTATTTTAATAAAAATAATATAAATGGAATTTATTGGGTGCTTTATTAAAATCATAAATTTATGAGAGTTTCAAATTTTAATGGTTTTAAATTCAGAATTTTATAAATATTGAATTATTATAATTTCAATATTTGATTTTGTAACTTAATCTCTTAGTTCTCTATTTATTTTAATTTCAAAATTGAATTTATTTCAATTATTGTTTTAATGTAAGAGTTGTAAAACTCTACTACTATATAAACCATTCACTTCCACACTTTCTATATAGCTTTTCTATATAACTTAATATTAACAATTTCCACACAATTCCATCTTTCATATTCTACTAATATTTGGGCAAGAAAAGGTGTGAGAAGAGAGAATTCGTCTCCTTTTCTATGCGTGTTATTGAAAGACATAGAAGTGTAGTACCTGAGTTATTGTATCTTAGGGACAACGTGTCGAGAGACCTATGAACCGGTTGAGCAACTTTCTTGGTGATACAATTTGTCTTAAAGATAACAGTATGCTGTATGAAAATTGCTGAAACAATAAAACATCTTTAAAATGCCTGAATTGAGTTAGAAATTCTTTTTCCTTAAGACTATATTTGCACCCTACTTATAATTGAGGTTAAAACAAGTAAGTCTCGCAAGATAAAATAAATTATTTTATATCTAAGGTTGCTATTAGATATAAACAAAAATTATAACTTGAAAAGAGAAAGAAAGTGGAGAAGAAGAGATACAAATAAGTGAGTGAATCATATAATTTTATAGAATTTCTATGAAATGACATTCCTATGTCTTATCATTTAATAAAAACGTAATGATCTTTTATTAAGTCAAATAGCCACAAAAAAGTTTTTCATGAAAGAACATTCATGTTCATAAAACAAATTAATTTTTGAAGATAAATATCTTTGAATTTAATCAAGAATCAAAAAGTATTGACTTATTGATTAAGTCAAAATTACCAAACAACCCTCTTCCACTACAAGAAAGGGTGTTATCTGTGCTTGTCAAATATAAACACATGAGGTAATAATACATATGCAAATAATAAACTATGTCTATTCTAGACACAGATAAACAGATGTACTAACCTTAAACTCATATATTATTTTCTACGTGCATGCACAGATTTTATTTGCAAACGTCTTTCTTTGTTTGCTAGGGAGAGGCAATTTGTAGACTTCAACAATTGATTTTCACATATAGTCTAGCATCCGGATGCTAAAACACGGACTCAAATACAATTGTATCTGCATTACAGACATAGAAAAATAGATGCATTATTTTATTTTTTATTAATTTTATCTGAAGCTACAACATGCAGACATAAATAATAAAAATGTGGATGTAGATGTTGTAAATAATTTAAATATTTTATTTTATTTTTATTAAAAATTTTATTTTATACCTACAAAAACCTGTTTCGAAAGAATTTTTTGTATTTAAATCCAAATTTTATATAAATGAAAAAATATTATACAAAAATCATTGTAACAATATTATTTACATAAATAATAAATGAAAAAAAAAATATAAATCTCATAATCCTCGTCTCCTAATCTGAAGTCATCATCATCTTGAGCTTGTTCGTTACCTGACTGAGGTACGAAGGCCCAGATGTTGGCGGTGGAAACTAAAATATTCAAAAAAAATATTTGTTAAGTTATAATTAACTTAATATGCATTTAAGTTAAAACTCCAATTAACTTGGACAAATTAAGCAAAAATTTTCAAAGTTTTTGCCTTAAAACTAAAAAAACCTAATATCATGATTCAAATGGATTTTTGTTTCTTCTTACAGGTCTTACTCTTCTCCACAGACGTGCCGATACTCCAAGAATTCGAAACGAACTTGTATTTGATAGTTTTGGCCTCCGAACCCAAGTTTTTGCATTGAAACTAAAAGTTTGGCTTAATATCCTAATTGTTGACCTAAATAGATCTTTGTTTCTTCCTATAGGTTTAATTCATTCCCATGGTCAAGTTGGTACTTCTAGAATCTTAAACAGGCTTGTATTTGACCATTATCTCCCTCGAACCCAAGTTTTCAAAGATTTTGCCTTAAAACTCAAAGTTTGAACTAATATCCTAACCGTTATTTCAAATAGTTTTCTATTTCTTCCTATAGGTCTTATTTTTCCCTACAGTCATGCTGGTACTCTTGGAATAAGAAATGACTTGTATTTGACTATTTTGTCTCCCAAACCCAAACTTGGCAAGTTTTTGTCTTGAAAATCCCAAATTTAGCCAAATATCCTAACTGTTGATCTAAATGAATTTTTGTTCCTTCTTATAAGTCTTGTTCGTCATGGTCATATCGATAATTTCAGAATTCAAAATACATTTGTATTTGATTATTTTGGCCCTGAACTCAAACTTGGTAAGTCTTTCCCCTAACACTTAAAGTTTGGCTTAAAATCTTAATCGTTGATTCAAATAGATTTTTGTTTTTTGTCTTTTTTTTTTTTACTAGTCTTATTCTTCCCACAGTCGTGCTAGTTCTACCGGAATCCTAAACTAACTAGTATTTGACTGTTTTATCTCCCAAACCTACACTTTCAAGCTTTTGTATTTGAACTATAATAAACTAAAACTTTTGTATTATGAAAATCAAATTGAAAGAACACGTACCAGAGATTGTTGACATGGCAGTGTCAAAGGTAGTGGAGGTACCCCAACTCTCTCCTAAAAAACTCTTGACCAAGCACCATCTCCTAATTCGCAAAGAGATCTGGGCCCCAATTATGTACGTAAAACAGAAAAATAATTATCTAAAACAAAAAAGACAAATAATAACTGATGGCCTTAAACTTTTGGTGAACAAAGTTATTGGACTTTCTCTTGTAAGTGTGGTAGAAAACCTCAATAACTATAGGTTATCGACCCATTTCTTTCTCTTGTATAAAAAATAGAAAACAATATTAATTAAAAATACTGTAATACAAATTTATAATTAATATTTATTAAAGAAAATATTAATAACCAATTGCTTCTGGTGAACAGCTATGTTGACGAAGCCAGATGTATGGTGTACAAGCTCACTACTCATTCACCTATTCGCTGCTATCATTCGGGAGTGCCTCTGCAAGTCATAGCTCGCCCTCTAGTCATACAACGATCCCCACAAATTCTATAAGATCCAATCTAGGCACTCATCCTCCTTCTAAGGGAGCGGGCTCGTTGGCTGCTTCTGACTCATTCCAGAATGCAACTTCTGGGATATATTGAGGCATTTCTTCTTAGTCGCCGCATTGAAGGTGCAGCCCTCTACTCGAAAAGGAGCCCAAACTGACTCTACATCATAAATTACAAAACAAAACCAAATTGTTAGTAATGTGACAACATATTAAAATGAAAATATAATTTAAACAATAATATAATTGAACTTACCTTAAAATTATTATAGTATAAGGTCTTAGTGTCCTCGAGGAACTTCTGGTAGTAGAAGACCAGACCTGGAAGGTGGTTAATGATAATAGCAGAAATGGTAGTACTTTGTTGTCCATGGGGTCATTCCCAATGAATGGTCTGCAATACACAAAAAAAGATAAGCACAGAAGTAAAATATAAGGTATAATTAAATACAATTGAATACAAAAATATGAAGATAATATACTTGTCTCCAGTTATCTAGATGAGTGGGTGCTCCTTCTCATTATCATAAGGAGGGGCAATCTTATTCTTGCCTCTTTTTCTCCTCGGTATGCTAGTGGCACACTTGTCAATGATGTCACTGTCCTTATAAGGGATGCCATCCTCCACACAGGGCTCAAGATTTGCCCCTGCTCATTATCCTAATCATAACTTGAAGCTGCAATACAAATTATGTATGTTTAAGAACAATAAAATTCATAAAAATTCAATAAATAAGAAAATTCATTATTAAACTTGAATTGTAACTTACAAGTCGGTACAAATCCTAAACTTGATAGGATCTTATCTAAGCCTATGTCAGAAAGATTCTGAATCTACTGTAAAGGAAGGTGGAGGTACTAAAGCTGCAGCCGTAGAAGGAGCTAGTGGAGCTGTAGCCGTAGAGGGAGCTAGTGGAGCAGCAGCTGTAGAAGGAACACAACTGATGCTGTGGACTGAGACGATTAAGCTCCAAGATGTCCTCTAGGCATAATTGTGTAATAAAATGCAATTGAAGGAAAAACGATATACTTTGTACTAATGAAAATGAAGGAAACAATAAATATTGTTTGTGATGATATATACAAGTCCAACAATAAATTCCTACCTAGTAAGTGATATGAACATAAACAAGTACTTCAATACATTAATCGTTAACCATTTTTTCAAAAGAAAAAGGCCTTATATCATAAAATGTTTTCAATATGGCTAAGCATTTGATACCATCACACCAAGAATATGTAAACATGCATCTCAATAGCAAAAAAGACATTTTCCTAAATTAAAACTTAACAACCGCTATTCAACCTAGCACGAGCTAACACTTAGGGGATCACAAGCTAGGCTATAACCAGTATCCTAATACCCATTCATACAAAGAAGATGTCTACTCTAGTCCCCTCAATGTTGATTTCTATTATTTCTTATCACATGAAAAATTCATTAAAGTACTCGTAAACAACAAAGCAAATATTAACAATGTTTTAGAAGTTTTTTTGAAATAAAAAAACAAAAGAAAAAGGATCTAAATTTTTTTCATATTACAAGTTATTTAGGATGTTTTTATTGAAAAAGAAAAAACGTAATGATATGCAAAGAATTAGAGATCCACCATGTTATTTTGTTTGTGTATCATTCTCACATATAAAAGAATTAGAGATCCACCAAAGGATCTAAATTATTTTTTTTAAAAAGAAAAGATGAAAAAAATTGTACACTAAAAGGATCAAATTTAATTGAAAATAACCTATTAAAATGTCCATAGAGACTAGAGAGGTAGAGTCAACTATGAATGAAATATAGACTGACTAAAGAAATGCATTTCATCAATAATAATTTAACAACATCAAATAAACATTTAATTTTCATAGCAAAAATGCATAGACAGAATATTTAAGCAACATATGGTTTGATAACCTGTTTATAGGATGTCTATTACTCCAACAACCTAGATGGCCTAGATGTATTAGGCTGTTTTTTCAGAATGGATGATTCTATTTCCCTGATTTTTTTTAATATAGCAATTTGCATGATTACATTGATTAAGAGCTGCTCATACTGGAAAAAGAAAATGGCTTATAAAACTTACAAATACGTGTGTATATATCAAATGCATGTGTTCCAATGTAACATTCTCTAATCTATCAATGAGAACAATATAAACAAAGCAAACTATAAAAACACACAAAAATAAAATAAAAATACCACAACCATAATAAAATAGAAGAATTTGGAGATGGGCAGTTAGAGTACTTTGCTCAAACTTTCAAATTAGAAGCAGGAGAAGGAGTTTTGTCCCAAAAATAACAAATGTAGGGGAAACATTCTCAATTGATCAAAGATCAATTAGTGTTTTGACATAAGTATATATGCTACCATTATATACAAAAATGCAACCAAATCTTGAATAAAAGCATGATTGAAATATGTAGTCTTCAACATATGACAAAAAAAAAGAAAAAAAGGAAAAGTTAGTTTGAAGTTTTCTATATATATAGATAGTTCTAAATAATGGAACATGGTTGTTTGCTACTTATATTTTAGAATCTGTAAAAGTTAATGTTATAACCTGATAGTCCAGCGTACATTTTAGAATGTTGTACGTAAATTATCATGGTTACATAAATTATAGATGTTCATGAAATAAATTAAAATAAGAGTATAATTGGATATATTTATATAGATAATTTAAAATCCACCATATTGATTTACTTAAATTTAAATTTTTTTCATGAATAATTGCATTATGAGGGAGAATACTATAGATATATATTAAATTGGGGACTAATGATTGATATTTATATTATTTGAATAATATATACTACAAGCTTACATTATTTTATTTTTATTGTCTTTTCTTCCTTGTTAAATGACTACACACTTTTTCTTTTTTTTAAACTTTCATCTTTGTGGATGATACTATTTCGTTCTACTTTCTCCCCCACTACCTTAGCAATTCCAAAATTTTCTTGTTTTCTTCCTTGTCCATCCGAGAAGGTAATTAGCTAGGAGTTGCTGTGCCTTTTGTTTGGTTATGCTATTATGCATTAGTTTAGCCATGGAAGGGTGAAAAGGTTGAGATATTGGAGTGGATGGGAGCCTTTGTTTTTCATGGCAACACACTGAATCACTAGTGAAAACAATCCAAATGTGGCTGAGGGTTGACTTGTGATAAGGTGATGATGAAGGTGTGTGTGTGAGTGATTTTAGAGTGTGTTGTGAGCACCAAGAATTCAAGGGATGTAGGCACAAAACCTGCTTTGTTCCAGCTGACTGAGCGCCATCTTATGACTTTAGCAGCTCCCAAGTTATTTTGTTAGCCGTTGGAGCATGAAATCCTTTTTTTTGGTGGCTGATGGTAAGGTTTTGTTGTGGAAAAAGGCAGCTTGTGTTTTATGTTGAAGTTGCCCTACTTTTAAGAAGCTTGTGAGGAAAGTAAGAGCAAGTAACGCCTTTCTTTCTTCTCCCTTAATTGCTGACAACTCCTTTCAAAGATTAATATCCAAGTGGTTGTGTGTGTGCTGCTGTAGGCTAAAGTTACAGCTGTTGTGGTGCTTTGCCATCCTAACCGTGACCTTCTAATTGTGGGGTTAGGTAGTGTGTGAATGAAGTAAGTTAGGGTGTAGGAAAACAAACTTTTGGGCTGTTGTTATGTTCTATTTTGTAGGATTTAATAGCCATTTAAGATGAGGGCCTAAATCAACTATATCAGCCTTAGTGCTTAAACTTTTCTTGACTTTATTTTAGGCTATCTTGCTGTTAAGTTGAGTTGTAGGAATCAAGTTTTTGGTAAACACTTAATTGAAATTAGTACCTCTAAGTAAAAGTTATTCCTAGCATACTAAAGAGAAAATATGGAGATGAGCAGGTTTTAATTCCTTATTATGAATACTTTAGGCTGTGGTTGAAATCAGGGTCATGATTTTCAAACATTAATTGAACCTGTTTTAGTGTAACTTACTTTAGAGAGTCTTACATGATGAATTAGGAAAAGAGTGATGAAAATGAAATGTTCCTAACATCTTGACATATTATACTGGAAATTTTCATAATTTATTTATTAAGTATGAGAATTCTACAAGCATTAGAATCAGTGTTAGGAAATCAGAATGTTACAAGTACCCTATTTTTGGTTCATATAAGGAATTGAGTGGGTTCATTACTGATTCTAGGAAAAGTTTCTAAATAAAAAAGAGAGATATACTTGTCTATTAATAAATCCAATCCCAATAAACAGAATTGGATTTCGTTTTTCCTAGAGAATGTTATGTTCAATTAACTAAGATAAGGTCAAATTGTTAAAACCCTGCGTTTTATAGAATTTGAAGCAAATTTAAAAAATAAACTGTATTGATATAAAAATCTAAAAATTACAAATGATATGCCATTACAAAGCTACATGTGTCTAGTATTTTATAAATTTTATGAAACTGGATTTGGAATTTCCTAGTGAAAGATATGACCATTAAAATGAACACTGGTCCAAACTCCAAGTTTGGATAGTTTCAACATCTTTAATTAACTAGTGCTTTCTATCTTTGCTAATAGTTTCTTGCTGCTATATGCATTGTTTAGACATTTAAAATGTCTCTTCATTATTAACCTTATCACATAAAGTCCAATTCATATTAATTGACATGTAATAGCTTAATGGAAAACTTTCATAAAGAAACCTATACAAATTGAGATATAAGCTTAGTAATTAAAAGATTATAAAAATAACGTTTTATGAACTAAGTATTAATTGAGAATATGAATTGAGTGCCCAGCCTCTAGTGCAATAGATTATGTACAGAGATTAATCTGTTGTATAGGTGAGTAAATGCTAGGTAGGGGTGATATTGTTATGCTAGGTTGGGTTACTCGTTGGCCTTTTGATTGCTTTGTTTGATATCATTGCTCTGATAAATTTGTGATCCTGTGTATCATGTAAACTGTGAATTTATGACGCTTGCAACAGTATATGTGTAATATGAATTAAGTTATGAATAATGTTACATGATGCTATTATATATATTATACGCTTATGTTGTGTGATGCTAGTATCCTTTGGAATACGATTTTTTACTCACAAAGTCTATATGACTCACTTCTCTTTTGTGGTTATATTTTAGTAACAGGACCTCAAAGGAAGTTAATCACTAATATGAGGTTGTTGCTGAGAATTTGATGATATGGTATTCCTCAGAATCTCATACTTGGAGTTAAGGATGAAGGTTTGTTGTCACATTAAAATTGTGGATGTAAAATTTGGCATGGTGTAACATTCCAACACTTGTCTTTTGAAGATGTGAATGGAGCATAGCTCCTTATTATCCTTATGTGTCTATTGTATAATAAAAAGAGTTAATAGGATTTTATTTTAAGGCATGTTCCATATTGCAAGGAACCTCTGCCAAAATTTTCTGTACATTGTGATTTGTTTCAATTAACAAACTTTTAATGTTAACTTTTGTGTTTATAAATTCTTGGTTTTGTTCATTAGGTTGGTCAAGAGTCATGGTTGTTCCTTTATTTAGGTTAGAGGTTATGAAGATTTGGTTATCCAATTCTCCAGCCAGTCATGCCTTGATAAGGGGTGTGACAGCTAATATGTAAAGAGAATCTAGTTGCAGGCAAATAATGAAGTACTTCCATTGAGGTAGGAGATTGATGGTCATTTATCCACAACTTTGTGGAAGTTCCATGGTTGATTTGGAGAGTTTTGCTTAGACTGATATTGTGGAAAAACTAAAATAAAGTAAGGAGAAAAACAAAGGTATTCTACTATTCTAGGTAACACTATATAGTAGCTTTAATACTTGTTGACCAATCTAATACCAGTTCAAGCATAAGGAGGCTCCAGTTCCTTTTACAGAGTCATTCAAAGTGCTTTAAGTTCTCTTTGTGAAAATATACTCTAAGACAAGCAAAGATATTATGAAAAAAGAGGTTTTTCACTTTTAGAAAAGAAGAGTCTCATTTCAAATATCTACATGGACACACAACACAGATAGTTGAAAAATAAAATAAAAATATCAAATTGAGTAGGCATTAATGCATTTTCTATATAAAACCAAAACTAAGCATGTGAGCTACAATACTATTACCAGTTCCAATTACATATGAATAGTTGTCTCAAAGTTATTTTCACGCTAATAATTCACCTTATTCTTAGAAGTTGAAAAGGCGAATTCTCTTGCTTTGACGTGTTTGCCTAATTCCTAGCTATAAAATCACTTCCCTACCCATTTCTCTACTTTAACCTTTTCTACTTTACATCAAAGACAAAAGCAAGAAAAATGGATACTATTTCTTTTGTAGTAGGCTTTTATTCTATAAGGTGCTACCTAGTTGTTCCATGAACATAATTGATCCAACATGTGATTTCATAACTTAAATGAAAGAGTAAGAACAAAGTAAGCAAGCACTCGCATACAACAAGAACGAATTTCAGCTAAAACCAACTATTTTCATATCAAGTGCTTAAAATTCAGTAGAAACGCTCTTAAGGTAAATGGCTAACATCTGCAACTGAAGATGCTTAGTGTTATTCAGTGGACATGGAGAGGGACTTTCTCAATGGCTGCAACAAACTAGGATTTTGAAATGGAAGGAAGGGGAGAAACTAAAATGAAAAACACAATCTAGGATTTGATTTGGGGAGATTATCTGTGTCTGCCACTTAAGCATCTACCACTCTAGACACAGATACATTAAATGACATATGCAGATTTATAAATAATCTAAAAATATATATATTTTATATATGAGTCTGCAATGGCAGACACATATACCAATAATGGAAATGAAGTTATTCTTATGGAAAAAGGAACTAAACTTTAACCATTATCCACGTCTACATAATATTATTAGCATCTGCATTCAAGTTTTTTTTAAATAATTATCCATGTCTGCATTTAAGAAGATGCAAATATAAAGTTTGCATCTCAGATAATGTTTATCTGCTTCTGGGTATCTGAGTCGGCCAAAAAGTAGAAGCAGATACGGTAATTTCTTATAGTATTCCCAATACTTTAATAACTATTAAAAATTCTTAACAATTCTCCTAATTTTGAAAGTATTAAAACCACTTTGTAAGTGTTTTTTTTTCATTTGTCACCATTGCTTGTTTGTATAAAGTATCCTCAAACTTGAATCTTTTTTAGTAATTATAAAATGTCAAAATTCAAAGTGACCTAAGACTTGAACTTTGTAATCTTTAGGTGACATCATATATATAACTCATTCATACAATTTCAAGATATAATTTCTACTTCCACACATCAATTGCTATGTGCTACATTTTAGGAATTCATATATGTCTTTAAAATAAGTTTTTTGATCTTGTAGAAGCTAGGCCACACTTCCCACATATACATAAGTGAATCTATAAATCCACTGTATGATATGCATTTTTTTCTTAGGACATAGATTCATTAAAGGTTAAAATGTTTTTCTCTATACTCACATGCACTTATTTTGAGATGACATAAAAGTTCTTTAACCTTTATATTTGTAAAGTGTATAAACTAGTTTTAATTATATGTTTGTTTTCATTTGAAACTAGAAGATTATGATTTTCCATAATAGTCTAGTTGGTTTTCCACATAAATAACCTTTCATTTTAAAAGTTTTAATCCCATCTCCTTGGATGTCGTCAATATCATATCCCTTCCTAAGCTTTTAGTAAAAGGATCAGCCCAATTAACCTTTGACCTTACATAACTAATAGTCATAACTCGTTTGTTGAGTTGTTCTCTTGAATAGTTATTTTAAAACTGATATTCCTTGACTCCCCCTTATATACTTTGCTATAAGCTTGTGATAATACCGCTTCATTATCCCAAACTATTGATATAGCAAACATTGGTTTAGGCCATATTAGAATTTCCAATAATAACTCTCTAAGCCATTATGCTTCTTTTATTGTGGTTGCTAATGCAATAAATTCTAACTTTATAGTAGAATATGAAACCAAGGCTTATTTCTTGGAACCTAAGAAAGGCTCCTTGACCCATGGTAAAAGTCCAAACATTTATGGATCTTGATTCAATGGTGTTTGCTATCCAACTTGCATTTCTAATGCTACAAGAAAGTTACCATAACCTAATGCATTATTCATTGTACCTTTAAGGTATTTTAAAACCCTAGAAACGACATTCTAATGATATTTTCTTGGTTCAGAAGTAAACCTACTCAAAATACCTACCGCATAAGCTATATCTAGTCTAATACAATGTGTTAGATACATTAAACATCCTATAGCACTTGATATTTTCTGAAATGATTATATGCATTACTAATTAGTTTACACAAGCATATCATCGATTAGTAGCTCCTATTATTTGAATACTCATCATTTTACGGGCCCTACTGTTATCTGCTACATTCAAATAATTTGAGGTTGAATAATATGATTTTTTTTTTCTTTGTTCTTTCAGTGGTGAAAAAGGCGAAGTATTGTTATTAAATTTCTTTAACACTTTCTCAATGTAATGAGATTAATATAAAGAAATATTATCAGTAGGCCTTGTAATTTTAATTCCAAAAATTACATTTACTTCCCTCATATCCTTCATTTCAAATTTTATTGATAGAAATTTCTCAATTTCTAATACCACGCTTAAATCAGTATAAAAAATTAGCATATCATCTACATGTAAACAAATTATAACACTCTTACCAATCTTAAATTTTGAACAAATGCATTTGTCCAATTCGTTTATTTTTAAAACCATGTGAAAGTATGACTTTGTTAAACTTTTCATGTCATTGTTTAAAAGCTTGTTTTAGGTCATACAAAAATTTAACAAGTTCACAAACTTTCTTTTGTTGGCCTTTAAGGACAAACTCTTCAAGTTGATCCATGTAAACCTTCTCCTCTAATGTACCATTTAAGAAAGTGGTTTTAACATCTATTTGGTGTATA